>JAOXNO010000070.1:1073827-1102357 GCA_028565335.1 Limnodromus scolopaceus
CAAAGTGAGGGCTAAAATGAGTGTGTCGAGCCCATGTTGGGAGCTGAGCAGGACGGGGTCTGTCGCTTTGGTGCAGGTTCTCTTTGGTGCTCTCCCTTGAACGGGTCTCACTGCAGAACTTGTGTCCCAAGGCACGGCTGAATCATCCCCAGCCCGGATCCCGCAGAGAATTCCCAGGGCCTGGGGCTGCCTTTTGGCTGGTTGGTTGGCTGGTTGGTTGGTTGAACCTTGCCACCAACACATGGTAAAAAAACCTTTCGGCCTATTTTGGAAAAAAAAAGGTGCCATTTCATAGCAAGTCAGCTCAGTCAACGTAATTTATCGGGACTATACATAGGTACCCTTTGACATCTTTAGCCCAATTTAAAGACAGTGCACTTTAGTGCAGGAATTTAAAGTTATCTAATCAGTCACTAAGATGAGCACGCCATAAAGATACACAACGAAGGCTGAGGAAAGACACAATAGCAGCGGGGTGGTATTGTATCATGTGAAAAGGCTGTTTATACCCAAACATCACATGCACAGTTGAGCATGAACTCACATTAGATCAACTTGAGCTTCAAACATGTATTTATTAGATATGGGTGGAAACAACTATTTTTCAGCAGTGGAGCACTAATATCACAAGGGCGAAATACATGGCTTCTAAAAACCCAAATGTGGCCAATATTTCCAAAGGCTTCTTGAATAACAGCATCTGGGCACAGGTGATGATATTTAGTCATCTCTATTAATTTCTTTTTTGGTCTTATTTCTTTTTGTATCTTTAGTGGCATGACATTTTTGCCCTGTAAAGACTTGCAAGGAGTGAAGCTGAAGACATGAATCCCCGTTTTTTCCCTACTGACATAGTATCTCATCCCAGTGCACGGGCAGAGCGGGTGAGGTGGGCGCTCGTGCCCAGGACTGGGGTGAATAGCCCTGTAGATGGCCATGGCCTCCTGGGTGCATGTGGCCACTGGCCCATCTGAACCACTCGTTGTGGTTCAGGCTGGAGGAAAGGCCCCAGAAGCAGCGATTTTGGGAATAAAAGGAAATTTATACAAGCCAATGGGCATCCCACAGACTGTCTTCCATTCACTGTGGAATACTCCTTCCTCTAGTCTGATAAAGTGACATCTGGTTAGTGTATCTGCCTGATTATCTAGTTCTCTGCATCACTTTCAGCAAAGTAATCTCTCTAATTGGTACACAGAATTTTTTCCAGTATGGTTAAAACAGCAGATTTTTGTGTCGCAATTCCTTCATGGCTGTTTTTGCTATCTGCTTCAGAAGTCATGCAAAAGGAGACTGATTTTGTCGTTATTCATTTACGACATTACCATGTTTGCAGCTTCAGAGACAGTATTTAGGTCTACATACGAAGGAAATAAAATGCCCTAATTAATTTTCTGCATCACTGAAATGGAGCTTCAGTCAAAGGGGAAGGCAGACAGCGCGGATGTCAGAGCGCCAGCCTAGAACCAAGCCTCCAGCACAGTTTAGGAGCAAAAGGTAAAATGAGCCAGTAGAAGAGATGATGAAAACGCTGATTGTAAGAGGTTTTTGGATGAGATAAGCAAATCTCCTTGTAATCTCAAATAAATCTGAGGTTTTCCTGCTGCGTTCTCACCCCATCCCCAGCCTGCCGTACATTTTGTTCCTGAAAACAACCCCCAGTTCTATTTTCACGCTTCAGGCATTAACACTCTGGATGAAAACACTCTTCCTTGTCCTTATTTGTTAAAACCCTAAAGGTTATTTCCTGAAGGTAAGAGGGCGGTCGCTGCCTCCACAATGGCGCAGATTTTCTGTAACACAAACAGAGCTGGCCTGTTCGGTCCAGAGTGGTTGTCAAGGGCTGGCTGGTGATCAGCCCTTCAAAGATGTCTCTGTCCTTTGGACCTGGCCCTACAAATCCATCACTTGGCTGGAAAAGCTCTTCATCAGGAACACGCTTCCAAGAGGAAGACCAAGTAATAATAAGGCAAACCAGCTCCAGGTAAAATAAACAGGGCTGTGGTTTGGGCTTTTCCCCCTTTTTGCAATAAGCAGCTGCATTAAAGCCTGGATACTGCTGACAGGATTGGGATTTCTCAACAGATTGTATTTGTGATGTTAGACTTGCTCATACTCTGACTGTTTGAAATAGCTCAGGAGGCTCTTATCCCAGTATGTCTAAACAGTTTATCAACATCCACAAGGCATCGTGACGCCCCAGTTATTGACTAAGAGAGCTTTTGATGCCCACTGCACAGAAGCGGTCATCCTGAAATGTGTTTAGTTGGTGAAAAGGGACAGAAAGGAAGGGCTAAAGTACCCTGGTTCTAGCAGAGCAATAGACATTATAAAGAAGTTAAGAAAATTTTCCTTTTCATAAGGAAAAAGCTGAAAGTGGTGAATTTTTAGAGCTTTGAAATAAAAAGACATGATAATAGTCTTCCAATTCTCAAAACGTCTGCAAAGAGGGTGCTTCGGAAATATTTTCCTGGTCACTAAAGGGAAAAGAAATGTGGATGGCTCCACATGCAGCAAAGGCTTAAATTAGAGATTTGGAAAAGTTTCCTAATGAAGGCTGCTTAATCAGTGAACCTGACTGCTGGGGGATGCTGTAAGATCTAAGTTCTAAAGGCCCAATTAAACCAACACCTTTCTGGAACGGGCACAGCAGGATCCTGCAGCAAAAGTGAACTTAAAGCCACTATTGTACCGTGGTGCTATTTTTTGTTCCTCAAAACCCTACTCAGGTCCTGAGATTTCATTTTTGCCACACACACACACATATATCCCCATGTGCGGGTCCCCCAAGCTCAGTGGTGAGTACTTTCAGTCTGTCCCACTGCTGTAGTGCTGCCTGTCTGGAGAGAACATACCATAAACCTAAATCGCCTGAGATCAAAGTCCTCTCTTAAGGAAACCATGCGGATTAAAACTAATTTCATTATTTTGAGTAGAGAAGCCTTCCCTGGAGAAAAAGATGTTGAGGTGGTACCTCAGCTGACCTCAGTCAGGGAAGGCCCATAACCATCTTTTTTTGGTGGGTGTTCAAGGATGAGGGTCCTTGAGGAGAGGGGACATGCAAAGGTTCTCCCCATTTCCCACAGCCACGGTGAATGCATTAACTCTGGAGGGTTCCCTGATCTGACTGGTTCAGGGTCCTGGTACAGCGGACGAGAAATGTGGTCTTGCCCTCTGAAAGCCCAGGATCCTTCCTGCCAAACTCAGTGCTGCTTCCTAGGCTTCTAAATCCTTGAATTTAGTCTTAGTCATGAGTTGCGAGAATGATACCCAGCACTAGAAGTCAGCAGTATCCCCCAAATAAGATGATAAAGCAGCTGTGTTGGCTCTAGAGCAGCTTAACTTTAGGCTTCTGAGTATGATGAATTATTGTTTAAGGAGATGTATTCATAATTCTGTTCCTTCCAAGCAGGTGGTTGATATTTTGAGATCCCTGCTGTATCAGCACTATGTATATTTGGCACAGAAACTGCATGAATATTATAAATTCTATATTTAATTGGGTCTCATAAAGAAATCCTGTAAATCATAGTCATCCCACCAAACAAAACAGGAAATGGATATGGTGAGGTATTCAACAAGATTACTTCTTTTTGTCCCTAAAGGTTAGACAAAAACTTCGTTGTTTCCTTAAGAAGAAAGAAAGATTTATAGTCAGGTATCTTTGATGTAGTTCTGTTTGTCTGAAGATAACAAAATCCTAATTCTTAGCAGAGAAATCAAGTAATATGAGAAAGTACTTTAATATACAGCACCCAGCCTCCCCGAGCCAGCCCTCGGCCAACAAAGCGCCCTGTTTTGGCTCTCAGCAGGGCCACAATGACACTATTTATTCAGGTTGCATCCTAAACTTTCCTGCTTCTTTATATCTTCCTTGAAATCCTTCTTTCTGCCTCTCTGTCCCCTGTATTTTGGCAGAAGAATATCACAGTATCATTTTCCAGTCGGTGGTGAAAGTCCTCTATTTGCACTGGTGAATGTTGGGTGGGACTATGTGCTGGGGGGTGAGAGTTACCCCTGTTTCAACTTACGGGGGCCGCAAAAATCCCAGTGCATTCTGCTTTTCCTGCATGAGAGACATCCAGCGGCTCTTGCCATCAAGACAGACTCTGAGGCTATGGCAGGGGAGCAAAGACACAGTAAACAGAAGAGCACCAGTTCAAACAAGTGCGAGTCCTACCTAATAAATAAGGGCAAAATACACTTACCAAAGCAAGCAAGAGGAGATTTGTATCTAGTTTCCTTAAGTGAGTTCGAATCTGTACACCACTACAGCAGCCTTCATTATTAGTGCATTATTTTGAGTTCCCTGTACCATGGGATTACAATGAAGTACTATTTGCACCTATTTTATCTAGGGTACATCTATTACATCAAATCAAACAAGAGATAAGAGAGCCTTGTACTAAATGAATGCAGCTCATTATTCAGCGGTATCTGGCAAACCGAATCGAGGCGGCAGGGGTGGATTTTGGCACCTGACCTCTTTTGGCATCCTTTCCCTGCGGAGCACTGGTGGTGGGAGAGCAGAGTTTGCTGCCTGGAGCCTTCTGAAACTCAGGCACCGCCGCGCGTTCCTGACAGGCTGCTTCCAGCGCTCTCCAGAGTCACTTGACCTGGTCCTCCAAGCCCTCCTCACGCTGCCGCCCCGTGCTGCAGAATTCATCACGGGCTGTTTTATCCGGGCTCGAGCCCACGCAGCGCATCCACAAACAGCCAGGCGGCTGGGCAGGGTCCCCGGCCCCGCTTATCGGAACAAAACGGCCGGGGACCGGCCCTTCTTGATGGGCCAAGGTGATCCCGAAGCATCGCAAGTCCCAGCACGTGACAGGCAGGACAGGCACTCGGTTGTCAGAGGTCAGGGAAAGGTCCCAGCTGAGATTGTTTGATGATCTGTGTTGAAAGGCCCCTTTGACAGGAGTGGAGAGTGCAGGTATGGCAAGAATGGTGCTTGTGATAACATTTGAACATGACAACTGTGTTACCCAGTACAACAGCGGTGCTAGAGAAAAGCCCGTGGCGTTGGCAGCTCCTGTGCTGAGCGTGAGGGAACAGCAGGGTGAGGGCTGGTCTTCACTCCATCTGGCCAGGCAGCACTTGTCACTGCCCCCATCTTCATCCTCTTCTGCAAACAAAAGCCAGTGACAAGTTGCAGTCAGGTCATGTCTTTCAGGGATGCCCATTTCGGTCTCGTTCAGCAGCAAAGCGCAGCCCATACCCCCTACAGATTCATATCTCTAGAAGTTTCAGGGAGAAAAAAGCAACTGCGGAAGATCAAAAGGAAGCTGGTGAGAGCACGAGCAGGAGAAGTGGTGTCTGTGGCTGTTTCCAGTGTGCTCAGGGGAGTGGGAGACGGGTGGCAGAATCTGATAAAGGAACATGGTTACACTAAGTAATATATCTGGTTTACTGTTTTTTCCTCCTATCCGAAATGATCCAAGACAAAAATTGGCCAACAGGTCACTCCGGGGAGCAGGAGTGTGTCGCACGTACCAAGTTGTTCACTGCAAGTATGAATAACCACAGAAGCAAGTAATTGTGAGTAAGACCCTCTAGGTGGGCAGGCTAAGGCGGCCTGAAATGTACTGCAAAGTCACTGTGCTGAAAGGCAATTTCTGTGTTTTTCTGTTACACAAAAAGACGTTGCCCACCAGAAAAGGACCTGAGCTTCGCCGTAACAGAAGTCAAGCAGCAGCTCTGTGGAAGTCATGGGTATGAGCTAATGAGGTGTGAATATACTTTCACGCACTAAACGATACCTGCACAAGGTTCCTACTGATTCCAGGGGGACCATTCGTACAGCAAATCGCTGCGCTCTACGAGGAAGCCTATGAGCACCCGGGGTTCCACTAAAATAAGATTCCATGTCTATTAGACTATCCAGAAGCTCCAACATTGCACTGCTCTGTATTACCATGCACTGCAGACAGGTCCTTGGGAAATTATTCAATAGAAATATGCAGGAAACCGATTTCCTCAGTAACAGCAAATCTCTCCGGCGCTGCAGTTTAGGTGACGACTCAGCTCTTGGGGTAGAATCCATTTAACTCCGGATTTGGAAAGGCCAGTGCTGGAAGTTCGGGAGCAGCAGATTTGTGTGTCACAGGATTATAACGTGGAGGTTATTTTGCAAATAACCTGTCCTCTGGAACTGCTGACTGCAAGATGCTTCAGGAATATTGCAACAAGTATGGAAAGCTCAGAGCCAGCGCACATCGTTGGATGACTTAACACACTTCACTTGAATAAATGAAACAATCTCCTGTCCTCATGACAATTATGAGAAGATCTGTCAGTTACTATGCTACCCTGCAGCAAGGAAAAGGGTGTTATTGATCCAGGCCTGTGTTTCATTTACAAATCATATTTATATCATGACTCTTATTGAGAGCATTTCTGGGGAGAAAACAGAGAATATGAAATACAACTTAATCTCAAAGAAAAAATACCCTTTGAAGATACACAGAATGTTCAAAACGTCTTAAGAACAAGGAAACACAAGTACCCGAGTCCATGCAATGCTCTGGAGCAAACTATTCCATATTGCTGTTGTAACAGGGGCTTAACCAAGGGGCATGCTCCCTTAAAAACAAAACAAAAACTAATCATGGGAGACCACTCCTATTCCAAAGAGTTTTAAGTTTTGTGCATGGGGAGCTGTATAGAGAGAGACTGAGGATTTTTTCCCTGTGAACCACAGAGCCCTTGCTGGCTTTTGGGGACCAAATCAAGAGTTCCACGGTTTCTATTCAGTAGACGTTTCTTCAAAAGCTAGGTCCATCAGGAGATCCGAAATCATAGAATACTTTGGGTTAGAAGAGACCCTTAAAGGTCACCTGGTCCAAATCCCTCTGCCATGAGCAGAGGCATCGTCCACTAGCCCAGGTTGCTCAAAGACCCATCCATCCTGACCAATGTTTCCAGGGATGGGGCACCTCCCACCTCTCTGGGCAACCTGGGCCAGGGTTTCACCACCCTCAGTGTAAACAATTGCTTGCTTCTATCTAGTCTAAATCTTCCCTCAGTTTAAAGCCATTGCTCCTTGTCTTATCGCAACATGCCCTGCTAAAAAGTTTGTCCCCATCTTTCTCGTAGGCCCCCTTTAAGTACTGAAAGGCCACAATAAAGTCTCCCCGGAGCCTTCTCTTCCCCAGGCTGAACACCCCCAACTCTCTCAGCCTGTCCTCACAGCAGAGGGGTTGAGAAACTGAGATCTGGTACTACTGACACAGGTGACCTCGCACCAATGTCCTTATGGACCACTGCAAAGTGCACAGCTGCTCTGCAGCCACCGGTTCCACCAAGGGCAGGCAGGGAACCACCAGGAACATGAGGAAGCACTGCCTTTCTCTTCTCAAAGGGTCCTTTGTTTCCGCTAATCCAAAACATTTCAGTATTTTTATATTTGGCTTCTGTAGGATGAACCTCATTGTCTTTTCACGTCTATAGATATCAACAGGCAACCTGGGCTCTTCAGCATCTCAGAGATGCTTTAATCTTATTGTCATTCCCTATATCACTGAATTTTAAAATCACAGTTTCATTTGCTGCAGCATTTATTGCACTCACTTGTCTTCTGAGGTTTAGAGAGTTGTTTTATCTCCCTAAACTCAGCAACAAAATCTACGCAGGCCGCTAGAGCTGTTCTTGTGTTCTAAATACATATGCGAAAAATATCAGCTAATTAGTGCTAAATTGAAATGTGAAAGGACTATCCGTTATTTTTGGGTTATGTGTATACACCACTTACTTCCTTTAGTGTTTCTGAAGAAAGATCAGGCACTGCATGCTGTTAGTACTACTGAGAACACTAAAAAGCTGTCACAAAATGGTGTCTTGATAAAACAGCGTAAACTTAAAGGTCATCTTGTTTTATCTGGTCTGCTTCCACAGCTAACCAGATTAAAAATGTTTTCAAAATATATGCAAAAAAGCTCTATAATGAATGGAAAAATTATGATTATCACATTCTTAATAATTTAAAAATTATTTTACAAGATTGATACAATTAAAGTAGGTATTATTTTAAAACAGTGGGATTTCATACCATGCTGGCCACATTATTCATTTTTGAATGATTTTGTTTTTTTCCATTTATGAAGCAATGCTGATTTTTTTAATGCATGCTTTTCACTTTTCCACACATATTGTATAGCTAGGACAAAAATTTTCACAGTAGGAATTGATTACTAACTGGTCCCTTTAAGCCATGTGGTCTTCCTTCCTTATAATTATTGAGTGACTCCGTGTCCTTAGCCATTTACAAGGTTTCTAGCAGCAGCCAACAGCTGGGGTCATTCTGATTGCTCCTGAGTAATCTTGTTTGGTACAAAATATCAGAATTCTCAAAGGAGCCATCCACTACCTCAACTCTTCTGTGTACAGAAGCTCTCATGCAGGAGGAAAAATAATAATAATGGAAATCCAAAACTGTCTGCCAACATCAATTGCATTTTCTTCTCTTCAGATTCGGTCCTGATTTTACAATTAAATTTAAGTGGAACTACAGAGTTTGAGCCAGTTTTTGCTATATTTTTGCAGAATGCCTTATGAAATGAATTCCTAATCCCTGATTCTGACTACGTAGGTCAGCTGCCCTAAATATAACAAATAATATTAGAATTCAGGCTTTGCTGATGTCAAAAAGAAATGAGAGACTGTGAGGATGAGTAGAGTTGAGGGGGCGTGTGACCTTTCCCAGTAATCCCAGTTTGGATCCATAGATTAAATCTACTCTCTTTGAACAAAGATGCTACCACAGAAACCCCAGATCAGCCAGAAAATCCACAGCATCGGTAGCACAGGGTTAAAGATTGAATTAGGCCATGGAAACAAGTCAGTGGGAAGAGGTCTATAATTAATTTAACCAAAATCCTGCTTACAGGCAGGGATCTTGTGAAACATCCAGCTACATTTTGAGTGTTGGTCCCATTCTCCGAGGGTTTCCTGGCGGGTGCCGGTTGGAAAGGCCGGGCAGGGTAATGAAGTGGCTGAAATGGGAAGCTGAGACCCACACGTGTCAATGACGACAGAGTTCCTGCGGCCAAGGAACCGAGGGAAGAAGAACTTGCCCAGCGTGTGCCGTGGCAGAGAACAAACGTGGTTTCATGTGCACTCCCCATCAGTTACTTTTGAAAGAAACTGGGATTCAATCACAAGCAATTAACTTGTCAAATATATCCAGTGTATCCTACCTTCAAGTTCCATACTGCTGGCACGGAGATTTTCCTGGAAAAGTATTCATTTTGGTGTCCTTTAGATGGGCTGCTACAGAACTCAATCACCATATGCATGTTGGATTCAGGGAACTCCTTGGATGAAGTCCTGTTGCTTGGTTGTTGGGGGTTTTTTTGATTTGTTTGGTTGGGTATTTTTTTTTCCTGGAGGGGTTTCTTCCACTTTTCCTCTCTCTGAGCCCCACAGCACATCTTGAACTCCTGCTTGGCCAAACGAAGCTCACCAGTGGGATTGCAAAAGGGAGAAAGATGGGCTGTTTATCAGAAAAAATGTCTAAGAAAACAGTAGAGAAATCCTGGTTTCTCCATATCCTGGGCAATAAGGAGAGGAAAAAGATTTTTTTTTTTTTTGCCTGTAAAACTGAACAAAATTTTCCCTCTTACCTGGACAGGAGGGGATCCCTGGAGTCCCCGTTCCTGCTGGGCTTTCTGTTTCTCAGGGCCACACGCAAAGCCCCTTCCGTGCCCGTCCCAGGAGACTGGAGGCTGGAGAAAACTTCCCATGCGAGTGGGGTCTGCATGAGATACCCTCTGTTTTCCTGGTAAAAGGGGATTAGAGATTTCTAGCCCTAAAGTCCCAGCAATTCCCGCAGCCCTTTGGATGTGGGACAGTTGGCAGTCTGGCAGGTAAACACTTCTAATCTTCTTGAAAGGCCAGACTTCCTGGCGTGGCTCTCTTTCTCCATCCCTGTTCTACTTCTGCCTGTGTTTAACAGCAAAGGGAAAACAAAGAGAAGGAGTTATGTGGAAAATTTAAAATTGGGATGTTTTTACCATTTTCAGCTTAGTCCAGACGAGGACAACAATGTTAAACTAGGGAATAATCTTTGATGAATGCACAGGGATTTCCAAAACAAATGTTTCAAGTGCAATCCCAGATTTTAACTCACAGTCTGATTCTGAGAAGAATGGCAAGTGCTTCATATCCCTTTCCAATACAAGGTTAAAGTGAAGGAGTTTAATGAGCAGCTTTGAGATACGTTTCACTCTTTGATGTTAAAAGTCCGATTAACCCTTGCTATCTGGGGAAGAACAGGTTATGCTGTCATAGTAAAAAATAAGTGATGTTAAGGAGATGTTTCTTCTCAACATCACTACCAGAGAGCTCTAGAAACGCTTAAGAAGAAATGCCCCTTGACTTTGACTAATAACTCTGGACACTTTTTCAAATTAATAAATCAGGAAAAGATTTTCATAGGCATTTACTGACACCCAGTCTCATTGAAACACCCCCAGACTTCTTTAATAACCATAACCCATATAAATATGTAATACATATTTTCTTAATCTCAAAGGTGAGTGTGTATTGCACACAAATCATCCCTGAAACTAGACTGGTACCTACTCAGATTAATGTATTTTTTGATCTATGTACCTCAGTGATTCATACAGCTTCACGTTCTTTATAAAACTATCATTAATTTAACTGAGGTAACAGCTTCGTCTCCTTTGGCATCACTCCCTGTTTGCTGTGTTATCCCATCAAAGTGACTGACTGGAGCACAGTCCCTTGGTCTTATGTATTAGAAGAAAATAAATGGCTGCCTATGCATAAAGAGGGGAAGGAAATCTCCTGCTTGAGGGTTATGTTTCCCTTGTTGAATACACCGTTCGCTTTCAAGGTGTGTTTCCAAGAGCGTGCAGACTCTCCTTTGCAGGATTTGCTCTGCCACAAGCAGGGGGGAAGGCAACGATTATTTGCAACCCGGTGGCACTAATTCAGTTGAAACTCTAAACAGAAGGAAAAGGAATCCTTTGGTAAAAGCCCCCCCCTGCCCCAAGTAAAACCTTCCTCGTGGGTCCGTCCCTCCTTCAGTGCTTTGGAGCTCCATCCAAAGGCATCTCCCAGGAGAGCCCGAGCCAGGTAGATTAGTGAGCGATGCAGGTGGATTTAAACTCTGACCGTCTCTCTCCAGCAATAAAACACTGCTGTTCATTATATATGCATGAATTATACATAAAAATACAAAAAATACGCTGCTCCTACAAAGCAGGACATGTCTTTCTATCTCTGCCTGTCTGAGCTCACTGCCTGTGTGTGGTGGTTCTCCGTGTGTTCAGACAATTAGTGGTGGGTTTTGGTTCGCTGTTCGGACCGTATGGCTGAATCTCAACCCGTATGTTATGATGATGCTATTGAAGGTGATTTGGAAAGGCACCTTAATTAAACAGCACAGTTGGCTAGCTAGGAAATTCAACATTGTGACTTTATATCACAGTACGAGGCAATTCAGAGCGGTGGTTTTTTCTGGGGGAACTAAAGACATGTTTGATTTTGATTGCTGAATTAAGGACACAAAACATAGACCCATACACGTAGGGCCATGGGTTTTTTTTAAAAAAAACCTTCCTGTAGGAGGCAAACTTCAGTTTTGTTTGCAGACCATCTATAGACATGTTTTGGAGGAAGCCATTGTACATCTGCATGTAACTACCTGCGGCAAACCTGATGAGATCGATGATGTGAATTCAAATTCACCTCACCTTGCGTTGCACAAATAGAGAATCCAAACGATCAGGTTCCGGTGCAATTTGCTGCTGAATGTGCTTCAGATAACGCATAAACCGGCTGAAAGGAGGCCAAAAGTTTATGGAAGATTTATATCTTTGGTGTTCTTGTTCGACATAAGTGGCAGAGTAATCCAGGGAAAGGCTGCACTGCAACATCTCCTCATTGCTGAGGACCTACAGCAAATGAACAAAAAATGTAAATGAGGACCCTAACCACAGCACTGCTGCTGTTGGAACTGCAATCATTAGGCCAGTCCAGGTCATGAATGAAAGCTGCAGGCCATCTTCTACAAAACAACAGGTCATCAGGTCAAGTCCAATAAGCATTAACGCAGAGCAATTTTCTGCTGCCCCAAATCCAAATTGATACGGCAGCTGAATCTCTACTGTAATTCACAGGAATAAAGAAAACAAAACATTCCCCCGCTGACAGTGGAAGGAGAGGAAATAAACTGTGCAAAAACACAGGGGGCACTGACTTTGCAAAAATATGGTTCTTCTTGTCAGCTTCATTTGACTTAGGCTTTTGCCCTGATCTTCACAAGGAGTGTTTAGAACCAGCACCCACCAGTACTCACTGGTGTTAATGCTTCACCTGGTTCTTGGGCTCTCTCTTATTGCAGTCATTGAGTAAAACCTTAGTTCTGTTAAATGCTTTCATTCTTCCAAAGGAAAAGGAAAAGCACAATAGGGACTATTACAGAGGTGTCCTGGGGTGACATTTTATCTTCCTGTCACGAGCTGAGAGGCAAAAGAACCAGGAAAAAAAAGAAATGAGCCATAAAAAAAGTGAGCAAAAGATGACACTTGGATCATTGCGTGTCAGAAATGCCACGCAGGAACAGAATATTGTCTTCAGTCAGCAGTGACACCAGTTTGTCAGTGTCCTCACCATTGTTTCACCGGCTCCGTCAGAGCTAACCAGACACAGCTCTATTCAATCGTCACCTATCAAGCACATTCTAAAAATAAAGTTCAACTGTCATCAAGTGACTGGAATTCTGGACTATTTTATATGCTGCCCCCCCGTCACTTTAATCCCCTGCATCACTCCCAAGTCCTGTGTGGTACAAGCATTTCGGGTAAGCTGCAGTGTGAGATGTATCCGACCCCAGGGACTGGATAACTCAAGGAGTTTTGGTCATAAATATAATAAATATACAAAGAAATAGTGAAAGGGAAGTTTTAATCAGCAGCCACTTAATGTGGGTTTTTTTCCCTACTGGTTTCCTGCTTTGACATGTCCTTTACCAAAATCCTTTTGTGGTTTGCAAAAGATGTGCTTGACGTTTTTACCCCATCCTTCCAGATTCCCACTGGGATCAAACACTGAGGTTCTTAGTGCAGCAGTCACATATAGAAATTTGCCAGTTTCTGGAAAAAAATAGCAGCCTAGATAAGTTTCTTTTTTTTTTCCCTTTCCTTTATTATAGCTACTATCAAGCCCTGGTGAGAGACAGGTTGTGTGAATACTGTACAGTGGCCTTGGTGTCCAGCACTGGCGTGCAAAGCACTAATGAGTTAATGGGAACCCACCATGAGGTATCAGACTCAGGGAGAAAAGGTGGAGGTCGAGTAGATGAAAGGGGAAAAAAAAAAAGGTCATTTTTTTGAGCTTGTAGCAGCTCCATGGAGGAGAGACTGATGGGTGACCATTTGCATTACTTCCAGGAATTCCCTCGGGATATTGGTTGCACAGGACCAGTTTAAGGGGTGCTGGTTTGCTCCCCTCTCTCTCCTTCCCCTTCTCCCAACTTCCTGAGGAAGGAACCAACCTCAGGTGTCTCCTGCTGGTCTGTGCGGAGGATCTCAAACGCCACAGCAGTTTGTCACAAACCCCAACAGACACCTGCAGAAAAGAGACTTGTTACATCCAGTCAAAGTGTAGATAATCTTGCCAGAAGCAGAATTCTCACCAATTCTCCTGTTTCACTCCACATGTTATTAAACATAAAATATCAGTGCAGCACAAAGCTCACAAAAGAACACCATCACAGAGACATTTCTAAGACGCTGGAAAAAAAAAGGCTCTAGGTTCACTTAAATAATTACTCAATTCCTGAAGGAGATGCAGCACATACTTCTGTCTCTCTGCAAATTTATATTATTTCTCTCTCCTGTGCCCTTGGTGAGATATCCAAGCAAGGCAGCAGAAAGTTCATCTGAAAGGCACAGAAGTTTTGCATCCAAATTTCCCTTCAGCATAAATTTGGGAGACTGAGTCTTTGAACACACCCAGTCGCCTGGTTTTATATTTTTTTTTTTTTTTAAACTGATGTCTTGCTTTCTTCTTTATCTTCTCTGCAACAGCTGGCACTACTACTGCCAGATGCCACCAAAGTCTACAGAGTATTAAAACCAGGCCAGCCCTAACCCTGGGCTTGAAAGAGTGATGATGCCTCAGCAACCAGAGGACACAGAGGGAATGAGTGAGACAGAAGGAGCTTGTCAGAGAGTTACAGCTTCAAACTAACAAAATAACAAACCCGAGATTCAAAATGCAGCTCCAACAACAAGCAGATGTTCATACATACATTTTTGTTAGTGTTCTTTGGTGGCAATTAATTTTCTTAAGCATTTCTTGGACTTCACACATGACTTTGCAGAATATGTCTGGATTGTATAGAACCGAAAAAAAAAAAAAGGGGGTTCTAGAGGTGTCATGCACAGACAAATCCTTTTCTGAATTCGGATACAGATGCTCGGGCAAAGGTATGTTATTTTGATGAGGAATCCAGTCTGGCAGATGGCCATTTCCACGCTGGATACCTCTCACCAGCGTGGTGAGGTTAAAGCACGTAGGTCCTACAGTCAGCACCACCCAAGGCGATGCAGCCCCCCAGGTACGGCCTCTCGGTCGGACCAAAGGAACTGCAGCCTTTAGCGCAGGCTCGGGGCAGGGCTCTGCATCCCAACGCCTCCTCTGCTCCGCCGGGGACTGCCCCGGTTACACTGCTCGTGGCAGCAGCACGGCACAGCGACAGGATTCTCCAGCAGCTGATTCACAGTGACGGCTCATCTGCCTTCCACTCCAGAGGTTTCTGGAAACTTCCACAGGCTCCCCTTTTGATCCCCTCTCTCTGAGTTGCACCTCGTGGTGCGTCGCTGAGGCCAAGTGGCCCGAAGGTTGGTAGAGGATTATTCCCAGGGTACCGGCTGCTCCCCGGGAGTTAAAGCTGAGGCAGCGGGCACTGAGAAGGCGACTGGAATAGTAACGGGGAGGAGCTGGGGCCAAGGCAGCCCAAGCCAACAGCATCACTGGAAGCCAGCGAGAGCCATCTCTGGGCCCAGCCCTGCTGCACGTAGGTCTGGGGCTCAGACAAGGAAAGGAGGATCTCAGGGGACGTGAAATCAGACCAGTTGAGCAACACTGGGAGCTTGAGCATTGCTGCAAAGCCAACACTTCTTTGCCTTATCATATCCAAAGCTTATTAAAGCAAAATGCTGCAAAATGGCAGAGAAACAAAGTCAGATCCAAATCAATATTTGGAAGTTGACAAAGAGCATAATATATATGCCAAGCATCCTCTTAGGAACAGACTAATTTTGTGCAGACATTGCAGACTAGGAGATACATTCATAAAATGTCTTGTCACTGTGATTCAGAACAGCATGGGAACTCCTTGCAGGATTAGTTTCTAGGCATGACTCCATCCTCTCCTTCCCCCTCCGTGACCAGTTAAGAGCAGCCACCCCTCCCCAGTCTCTCCGCAGGGGTTAATTCATTCATCTGCCTTGTGCAGACACTGGGATTGCCCCAAGAGTATTCAAGGTACAAAAGGAAAGTGGAAATAAGAAGCAGCTCCCTGCATGATTTGGGAAACATGCAAAATACAATAGCAATAAAAATAGTAATGAGCTCATTACAATAGAAATGGTCTCATTAGCAGTGCAAATGCCAATCATATACGTGGCCAGGTTCCTGATGGCGCAGGGAGTCCTTTAAACACCGTCCTTCCCTGCTCCAGCAATATAAGTCCTATTTAAAAGCACATAATTCTTCCAATGCTTGGGCTGCTCTCCCTCCCTTTGCTCCCCAAAAGGTCAGGGTGCCGTATATAATGCCCAGAAACACGAGAAAGGGGGGTCAGATGCTCGGCTGAGGCTGTGCACATCCCGTTCAGGGTCTCGCTGCCACAAGAGGAGGGGGATGAGGACTCTGTTTGCTGGCAAGAAACACCTTGGGCATACAGTGGGAACACATATTTGAAAATATTTTAAGGGGGAGGAAAACAGTTCTCATCAACACGCTGGTAATGAATTCAGGGCAGTTGCACACGAACCACAAGAACAGGGATTATATCCCAGTTTCAGAGGTTTTAGGGCAGCGATAGGAGCACAGACACAGGCAGCGCGTGTCCTGCTGCTCCAGACGTAGCTCCTGGGAAAACGTGGGGAAGGACGATGGTATCTGCCACGGCTGGAGCACAGCCCCATCGCTCCTCTTCACTACAGCCAGGTGGTGTGGTTTCTTCGCTTTCAAAGTTTCAGGCAGAAATATCCCCTTTGCTGAGAAGGTGCTGGCCAATGGTCCTGCCGGGCGAGAAAGAGCAGCCCGCGGATGGGAGAAGATGGGGCAGGCGCTGGGAAAAGGTGTGGGAAGGGCATCGCTCCAGGGGCTGGGAGCCTTCTGCAAAGCAAAACTCAGTCCCTCCAGTCCTGGTTGCTCCAAGATTCCATATTGCGCAGGGACAGAGCACGCTCAAGCTCAGCAACATGTGCTGTGTGGATATTAATTGAAAAGAAAATGTCCATTTCACCCTTTTTCTATTAAATGTCTGTACATACACCACTTGGAAGCTACAGCTGAGCTCCTTGTATCAATGTATTTACCCGTGTACATGAGAAGATACTTATCTTCATTTTATAGATCAGCAACAGTCCTGCAGGAAACAGAGCTAAATCGACAATGGGCTCTTGGCTGGAGGTCCCAGAAGTGATTTCTCTGGGCAGCAACGGAGCTGACGCGCAGCCTTTTCTGCTGGCTGGTATCCATCATGCTTACCCTGCACACAGCCTCTCAGGGGTCACTCCTCTTCTCATTACACATTTAGATGCCTTGGGGATCAGACTCCACAGGACCCGGGCTTTAGGGGACCTCAAACTGTGGCGCTGCAGCACCAGACCCCCCCCATACGCACATCTCCGTGACTTTCCCGTGGCCACACCAAAGCCCGCAGCAGAGCGGGGGGCTAAACCTCTGTCCCCGCAGGGCAGGCTGTGCTGGAATTGCCAACCAGTACCCCCCCTACACAAAATTCTTTTTGCATTTGTAATCTAGGCTACCAGAAACGTACAACTCCATCAAGATCTGCAAGGTATATAATGAGCCACACTCTTCAAAAATGTACTTAAGGCTGAAAGTGATTAAAGATGCTCCAGCCTGCAATTACCTGTTACTCACTGGTGCTCTAACCGCTTCATTTTTCACATCATTCCAGGAAGTTGTAACTTCTTAAAGCAATGTTTCTGGCAATTATGGGAGAGCAGCAACAGCAGCCCCGGAGCATTATCTAACACTGCAGCACCAGAAATGCTGCCTTCTCCAGAGGATACAAGGGGTGCGGGGACGCTGCAGAGAGAGGCAGAGTCTGGCTGCTCGGGGTCTCGTTGTTTTGGGCTGCTGAGCCCTCGCCAGGACTTTGGGTCCGTTCAGAGAAATACCAGACCTGGGAACACTTAAGCCAGCTCAGTGCGCGTTTGAGAGTAGCTTCAGCTCCCAAGGCAGCGCAGAAACACGGCTCTGCCACTTCCTGGGGCTGAGGCAAATCCCTGCCTCTCTGAAGCTGGCCCAGGAGTCAGAAAAGGCTTTTAGGAATGCATTTTTAGGCCCTCCACATTTTAATTTTGAAATGTACTTAAAGTAGCTATGACAGACACATCTGAACACTCAATCCCAACAACTTGCCTTCACCTTCATGGTCTTTAACTTTTTTTTTTTTTAAAATCAATCTTACATTTCAGACAGAATTAAGTGAGATCTGCTTTTCTTGTGGTACAAGTAGTGCCCCTTTGGTCTGATAAATGTATTGGACAGGTGCCTAAAACCAGAAAGACAAATGGATAAATCAAAACCCCAGGCAGCTGAGACAAGCACTCCACACCAGGCCCTGGAATTGCAGGACCAAGCCCTGTGGCTGCCCCGGCCGCCTCTTCGCACAACCCAGGCCAAGGAACGAACCCCAGTGATGGTTATATCAAGCACAGCAGTTTGTGACAGCAAAGAATATAACTTTTACAGCTATGAGCTCCTCTGGGTGGAAGCAGCCTTGCTTTAGGGACGTACCCACCACGTACAGAGCAGTAGTTTTGTGGTATTTTCACTGGGGCTCCCCGTTTTGCTGCTCAGCTCAGCGGGAGAGTCCAGGTTCATAGCCCACTTCACGCCTGCCTTTGGCCTGGAAAGAGTCACGATGGTTCGTTTTACCTTGAGAGAGGATATTGTCTTACAGAGATGTTATTTCATTCTCAAACAGAGGGCGGTGATCGCAGCTGCCGAGCTTGTGAACTTTATCTCAATAAAACAACAATAATTTTTACCTGTTTGGAAAGTACCGTGCACACACACACTTCTGTATAAACACTAAATGACACTATTACTAATAATTACGCCCGTTACTAATGACAGGAACATATCTCAATAATAAGAGTGACAATAAGTTTTCCCAGGATGACTTCAGCTCATTTCATCTCAAGAATTTATCTCAATAATAAGGGAAAAGACATTAGAAGTAGAAATAGAGAAGAGACAGAGGTGCCCAAGAATCACGGAGCTGTGTCTCTTCTGTGATGAGCAAAATAAACATGCCTTCTCGCTCAGGTACGCATCTGAGAGAACAACCAACCCCACAACCCTGCCTTGTACATGATCTATTTATGCAAGAAAAAAAAGGTGTAAAGATGAGGGTGTTCTTTGGGATGCCCCATCAGTGCGGAGGGAGGCAGCAACCCTGAGCAGCAGCCAGCTCACATGTGGGCAACTTTGGGCAAGTTTTTGTTCCGAAGGAGCATCCCAGCCCAGCAGAGCCCCGCGCTGCAGAGCCACAGGAGGCACCAGCACTCACAGAAAGGATTCTCTGGGGAGGATTTTGTGATGGTTGGAGCCACCCCATGTTTCAAGCACAACTAAAACCCCCACAGCCCCTGGCAGCAGTGGCAGGTCTCCCTTCCCACGTTCACTCTGGAGCTGTGTCCTTCCTCCTGCTTGTGTGGGTCAGAGAGATCTCTGTCTCCAAAGCAAAGACAGCTGAGAACTCACGTTAGCAAAAGGAAATGAAGAAACAGCAACTACCCGATGATTAATGCTACCAGCAGGAACCTTGCTGACAGCTCAGAGCCCGGGCACCTCTGCTGGAGCAGATTGACTTAGTCTCTTGGAACACGGGAACCAAAGAAAAAGAAGCTGTCCACTGGGAAACGTCTAAATCCATAGAAGAGTGATGAGAGTGTTTGGGTTGGAGGAATTGGCTGGAGAAAATTTTTGGCAGTGTTTGCCTCTCTTTATCTGGGTGCTAAACATCCACTCAGCCCAGTGAGCAGGCTTTGGGCTGCCCGAATCACATCTATTGGCTGAAAAGTCAAAGGCAGCAGCACATGAATTGATCTTCATTTTTTTCCCCAAGTAGTTTGGAAGTATTTCCCGAGTTGTATTTTTCCACCCTGACCTATATTTCTGGTGATGATTTTTTTATTTTTTCCCCTGGAAGGCAGGCAGAGTGCAAGAGCTCTGTGTGCCCCCAGCCTCGGGGGTTTTCCCACCCTCCCTGCCCGGTGCTGCACGGAAAAAGCAGCTCCGTGGGCCACAATTGCACCCCGGGGGCAAATCACTCCTGGACCACCAGCCTCTTGCGCGGCTTACAGGCTCAACCGATACTCTGGAAATATCAAAGGCAGAAAGAAAAGTCAAATACTTATTTAAATACTGGCTGCGTGAGTGCATGTGAGCGTGAAACACGTGCCGAGTGTTCTCTCGGGCATTTATGGTGTATTTAGCCATGTCATAAAGAGCTCCTGAGCGACAGGCAGGAGTCACTGGCGGGTCAGCCCCGGCACGAAACTTCCCACAGAAAGTAAATAAAGGCTTTCCCCGGGTCTTGGGGTTAGGACAGGGATCTGCATCCTGCTCTGCCTGAGAGCACTGAACTCGGATTGTTAAAGCCGTCTGGGATCAGTGTCTGCTCTCTGCAGCCCCGCGGTTTTGCCGGTGGTGGCCGCAGCACGACGTGCACTTCCTAAGGAAGAGACTGGTTCTGCCCTACGTGGCCAGGGCACACGCACCCAAGCAGAGAGACAGAAAATTATTTTTATTTCTTACCACTTTCCCTTCCCACATTATGCTCCCACTTCACTCTGAAGAGGTTACAAAACTTGAGTACTGTCTCAAACCACTGGAGACCAGCAGGATTTTAAGGCCCGATTTGTAACTGGTAGGAATGTCACGGGAGAAGTCCCAGTTTTCCAAGGTTCTTTTCCTCATCTTTACATTCGGGGGCCAGTCACAGCTCATTTTCTGATAAACAAAACAAGCACAGCCCAAGCAGCCCGACTGCGGTGGCATCTGGCCGGGCTGAAGCAGAAAAAGGCTCACACAACATCTTCTGGTGATTCAGATACTGGGGAGGAGGAACATCACCTCTAGGAATTCAGCTTTATTGGGTACTCTAACCCAGAAGAGATAAAAGCACTTACTAATTACTGCTGGGTTTTGTTTCTTTGAAGAATTGGGTTTAATCTCTTTTGAAAGTAGATGTCTGTTTGTGCTTGTTAGATGTATAATTTAATTTGTTTAGGACTTTCTCCTCTTTTAGGGTTTTTTTCTAATGACATTTGTGCTTTTCTTCCTCTTCTTTCCCTCTCCTTTCTCCCCAAAGATTTGAACTTTTGAGTCACTCTGGATTTCTTTTTTTTAATTTAAGAATAAACATGCCCAAGCAGATGCATCTTCTTTGGGGGCTTATTTTTTCCTCTTGAAAATTCATTCCCTTAAAAAAAAAAAAAAGGTGCTCTGCTTGGTTGCATCTTTAATAATTCTGAGATGTATTTGTTCATGGATGTTTCCTGGCTGAGACCTGTAGTTGTGCTACACTGGAGAGAGAACTCAAAACATCTACTTTAGGAAAGGAAAAAAATAATTATAATATTATAATTTATCTGCCAACCACTACTACGTAACACTGCAGAAGCAGAGAAAATTGGGTTGGGAGGGAACTTGGAATGTCATTTAATTCATGCTTCTTACCCAAGCCAGGACCAACTCCACCTACATCATTCCTGACCCACGTTTTTCTAACCTGTTCTTAAAAGCCTCCGGTGACACTGGGTGTGCTACCTCCCATGGCAATTTCTGGTAATATTCAACTCTCCTCACTGCTAGAAAGTCTTTCCTAATGTTTAACCTCAGTTTCCTGAGAGGCAGTTTAAGCCTGTGACCACTCGTCCTGTCCACCCGTGTTTGATCTCGCTGAGTCTGCCCAGCCGAGGGACATGGTCCAGCTGAACTCCCGGGAGTTCTGCACTTGGGTTCCTCTGCAAATACAGACTAATTTTGAAAAACCCACCCACGGAGAGCTACACCCAAAATTCAAATAGAGGTCAGCTGTTTGCCCTGCCTATGCCTGACATCTATTGAGATTTTGCTAAGTCCAGGGGAAAATAAATAAATAAAGCCTTATACATCACACACTGCACTTAATTGCACAACTCCCTTCCCTTCCACCCACTGCGTAGCACGACAACATTCTTCACTCCCGCTCCATCTCACACACTGAGACATTTGAGTAGATGATCTGAAAAGGTCCCTTCCAACCTAGCTGATTCTGTGATTGAGCAGTTACTTCTGCACTGAGCACACAAATATTTGGATGATATATTACAAATAAACTTCCCCCTCCCTGCTCCTGCAAACAACACCCCAAAATAATAATACATCTAGTTTGCTATAGAAATAAAGGAAAACTTTGACTGACTGTCCTGTTTCTCATCTGTAGGATGGGAATATATACACTGCTATTGACTCAGAGGTGCTCTCATGGCTCTATAAATGAAGACTAATGTCTCAGTCAGCTTCGCCACCAGCCTGGTAGATTCATTTGGGTCAGGCAATTAACTCCTCCTTTACCTGATTTCCTGTGGTAAAGGGAATGATTAAAAAAAAAAGATATATTTGCAAAGTGCTCTGAGACGTTTGTCTGAGGTGTGCTGTGTTTTACTGTTCTCATGTCCAGGGATTATCATGCGAGTCTATAAAACTCCGTGGGGCAAAACACGGTAAAAGTGGGAGCGGCTCAGGGCTTCGTGGCCAAGTAGCCAAAATGGTTTCCCCGAGGTGAGAGGGCTCGGTGGGATCTCCCTTCTGGCAGGAGCTGGTGCCCTTCAGCCTTCTCTCTTTGTCCTGGAGCAGCAGCCACAGCAGCCTTGGCTTTGCGTGGCTCTTCCAGCAGAGATCTGCTCACGGGGGCAGAGCACAGCTGGGGCACAGCTATTCTGCTGCTCCCAGCAGCTGCAGTAATTCTGCCTGCCCCCAGCACTGGCCCTGTCTGGTTATTAATATTTGTTTTCATTATTATTACTACTACTATTCTAAATAACAATGGAACAAATTCCTTCCCAGAAGTTTGTTGTGGGTTTTTTTTTTTTTCCCCCAAGTTACTACATCCTGCGGTGACGAGAAGAGAAATATTCTTGTATTAATGGGTGAGATTCCTTCCTGCTGGATGCCAGGGGCATGAGGAATTATGATGGGAACAAATTGGGTGCTGGGGTCAGACAGCACAGATTAAAACTGCCTCAGGCACCCGGAAATTCCAGCCCCTCGGATCCTGGAGCAGTTGTAGCCTTGAAGGCACAAGCCCTGAAAATGTGGAGGTCCCGCAGCGTGACAGACCAGAGTGGTAGGAAAGCAGGGAGGATCTATCAGACCACAAATGGGCAAAGAATTGAAAGCATTTTTTGATTGATGCCAAATGATCGTGTTGCTGGCCTCAGGAAAATGAAACACTGAACAACAAAACACCATTATTTGGGGCCAATCAAAGATTTCTTGCTCAGCCCCAAGCTGAAACACTTTTGGTTTGTTTGATCTTCTGGGAAAAATTAAAAATAAAAAGTATCATGGACACATTTTAAAAATGGGGTATTTTGGAATGGAAAAAAAAGGACTAAAATCTTTGTTTTCGTTTCCAAGTTTTGACCAGCTTTTTTGTGTGAAACTGTTTCACAAATTTGCCTCAAATAGTTTTTGTCCAAGGGAAAAAAATAATACAGTCACAACATTTCTTGCTTTAACTCAAATTTTTTTTCCTTTGGCATCACACCCCAAATACATCTTAAGGGCTGCGTTTCCACCAGGCATTTCATTTTGGGTGAAGCAGGAGCTGATGTTGAAAAGCTGCTGGGTTTGGCTCAGAACTCCCCGCTCCTGGGACTGGAGTGTCACGTCCCCAGCCAAGGGGACCGTCAGTGCCTCTCTTGGGGGATGCTTCTGGGGCCAGATAACAGAAACAAGTCAGGGGCAGCACAGACAGAGCTGGGCAGGCCTTGAGGCACGACTCCGTGGACCTCTGGATGAGTCCTGCAGCCCTGGCATCCCCTGGCTGCTCGGGTGAAGCATAAGGTCCCCCAGTGCAGACCGAGGTCTTGCTGCGCCCACAGTCACAGACAAACAACAAAAGAAATCCCATTCCTAAGGGGCTCACATTTTGGTTTTGCTGCCTGTTGAAAGGAGCTAATGAGCTTTGGTCTGCAAACCCTGAGACTTCTCCAAAGAGACCTTCAACTTTTGCCTTCCTGCAGCAGACGCGGCTGTGGCAGACGCTGTGCTGGGGCTGGAGAGCCAGAGAGATCTGGACAGGTAAGAAGGATAGCTTATCCCTGCTCTCCTAAGCGACAAATCGATAAAGGCTCTTCAAAATTAAGCCCTGTAGGTCAAACTGCATCAACAAGTCTGTAAGTGCAGTCACGGCTCTCACCTCAGATGGGACAAGGGGCCCAATGCCACAATACAAAACCTCAGAAGCATAGGGACAAGAGAAAGCAGCAGAAAACCTGGAAATGCACGGTAATTTCCACAGAAATAATTGGAAAAATTATCATTGCTTTTTTTTCGTTAGCTCATCCTCCAGCAACGCAGCGAGCAGGGTCTGCAACAAAATAAACCCAAATATACCAGCAACATCGCTCTTACCTTATCCACCGTCACACCTCCCAGCCTCCACCACCGCTCTGCTTGGGGCACACCCTGAAGCATGAAGGGGCCAGGACTCCAGATTTACTGGTGGAAAACAGAGACACAACTTCTGCAAGGCACCAGGTCCTGATCCTGCACCACTGCCAACGGCCGCTCTCCAGGCTGCAAACAGGCAGAATGGAGACTGGCAAAGGGCTAATGGGGAACCTGAGACAGCTGGGCCTGAGCTCGGAGCATGTCAGAGGCCACCTGAGGACACTTAAGAGCCTGATTAACTCCCTCAAGGAGGCTGAGAACCTCCCCGGTGCACACCTGAGCTGGGCTCCTCTCTCCCACCCCTACGGCTCGTGGCACCACCCCACGCAAGCTGGCTCTCCTGAAATTAAACCATTTAGCAACCTCTTTTAAATACTGAAACAGATCTAATTATTCACGTAATCAAGGAAAAGAAACCTCCCACTTTTTCCCAAAAAGCAGGCAAAATGGCCCATTGCAACCATGCAGGAACAAAAGGCACGTGCTGCCCCGCTCCCGTCTGGAGTATGTGCAGAAGGTCTCTCGCTCGCCCTGTGGTCTGGTGCCAGCCCCACACCTCTCCAGAAAGAGCATCTCTTCAGAAAGGGCATCTTACATCACAGCAGAAAATCAAAGTTTTTTTATATTTTTTCACTGCTCAATAAAACACACAAGCCCCAACCAGTGAACTCCCCAAATTGAAACGCTACTTGTGCAGAGCCACCCACCCACCAGCTGTGTAGAGGAGGGGAGACCATGGCTGTGCTGAGGTGTCCGGGCAGCCCAGTGCCCCTGTCCCCTCCTCGCCTTGCTTCACTCCTCTGGAGCGATGGCATCAGGAGGAGCCTTGCTCTGTGCTCCAGGGCCTCCCAGCAGCTCAGTTGGGCAGGAGTGGATGGGAAGTGAAAGCTCCTTGGGCTGAGAGCCCCAGACACGAACTGTGGGGCTGCAGGTCTCATACCCCCACTAGAGGACACAGGACACGGTGCAAAGACTTTGCTGTAACCACCTTGTGTGGTACCAGCTCCCCTCTGACTTGCATGGGGACAACAGATCCCTTTGGGTTGCCACCTCCAACAGCTCTGCCCTCATTTCTCCCTCTCTCAGCTTCCTTTCTCAGTTTTGTTTTTCCATATTTCACTTTTCTTTCTCTTTCCTCCCTGCTGCCCTTCTCCCAGTTAGCGGGGACAAGCTCTGCTCCGTGGGATCAGCAAGTTCCTGTCCCAGGGACCCCCTTCCAGCCTGCTGGGGGGCCATTAGGAGAGCTAAATTGATTTTTTTCCCCTTTTTCTCCTCCTTAGTGAATTCTCTTTTCCAGCCCTTGGGTGGCCCATGCTCCCGGCCATTCCCTGCGGGGGTTTGGCTCTGCTCACCCTTGTCTGTGGCTGACGACCACCTCTCCGTCCATGCCCTGGTGCCGCAGGTGCCCCCGTGCCGTGCTGCGGATGGCGGGATGGGTCCCAGGATGCTCCCTGTGTCGGGCAGAGCAGGGGACAAGGTAGCCCAGATCCTGGCAGGTTCCATGGCCAGGATGGTGAGGCAGGAGGGAGATTCCCTGCAGGTCAGGGAGCTGCGCACCAAGGATTAAACCAGGGCTGGAGGTACTAAGGACGCAAACCTCTCCCTTCAGACAGAGCCTGAGTCAGCCAGGGCCCAGGGGGGACCCAGGGAGGAGCAGAGGAGCAGATCCAGCAGCACCAAGCACAGACAATGGACTCCCCTCTGCAGCAACTGCATTAACTCCTTCATAGCTTGTTTTCAAACCCAAAAATAATCAATTGAAGCTACAGAAAGCACTAAATTATATTTTGCTCATTTTTCTAAGATTATCTATAACTTTATGAGCTCTTGTCAACACCAACTGCCAGAAAGGCAAACTGGTAGAGTCTGCTTCAAGAACCTCTGCTTCAAGGATTTGACCATCCTCTAATTTCTTTTGAAGTCATGGAATTTTTAAGACTAACAGAGCCTGTGGTTCCTTTAATTTTTTTATTATTTCGGTTTCTCAGCCATCCACCTACCCCAGTGTCACATTTTCAGGCTTGTCTCTGCAACCACAAAAGTAAAAGTGTTTATTTATTTTTTATTTATTTACAGCTTTTATTGCGTGTTCCAGAAATGGGCGCCGTCGGTCAATATTTGAAAGTTCACAGTAGGTTTGTGACCGAGAGCAATCCTGAATCACCCCTGTTTATGCAGGGCTTCAGACCGTGTCCAGTTTACTCCCATCCAGCAGAACAGGTGATGGTGCGGGTACGGCCACAACATGGGGGCACACGGTCCAGTTCGTGCCTCGGGGCTCCATGTCTCGCTGGCCACCAGGCTGGGCTGGTGTCACCGGGTGAGGGGACCCCGCTCCGGTCAGCTCCGTGCTGGTGCATTCACGGACGCACACGTGTTCATCACGGGGAATCAGGGTCAGGTCTCAGCCGACACGGGCTGCAGGGGAGGCAAAAGCCTTTTCCTGTTGCAAAAGGGGACACGCAGAGGGAGAGAAGTTGGTGCAGACGTAAATCAGTGATGGGAACTCGCAATTAAGACTTTGCTTCGGTGATGAGTAATGTCTTTGCATAATTCCCCTCTGGATGTTTTGGATACAGCAACATGTTTCTCCTGCAGCAGCAGAATTTGGAGGGTCTTGGTTCCTAATTCATGTCAAGTCTAATTGGGCTGCAAGTCTGTCTCAGTGAAATGAAAAAAATTGCTCATGTTTGGAGACTTTGAGAAACATACAAATGTTTTTAGAAAAACGAGTCTCACATTTTAAAACCTATGTATTTCCTCCTTTGTATCTGTTTTGTCTGGTTTTTCTGCAAACCTCCTAGCAAATGTGTTGGCATGAACAATATGTTTCAAGCAAAGAGAGCAAATACTTTCAGAAAACAAAGTTTTTAAAAGTCATAATGGTTGATTCATCATTGTAAACTTCTGAGTTAGGTATTTACTGTCCCTCCAGTGAGGGCGTCATAGTATTGCCAAAGACTGAAATAAAAACAGTTATAGTCTTGAACAACAAATGCTGTAAATGATCTGTGTACCATAAGCTACAGCCCAAAAAACTGTCTGCAGAAGGGTTTGCTATGATGACTCATTTCCAGGGAAGTTGTCATCTGCTCAGTAGAATTTCAGGTGGCCAGGGGACAGAAAAGGTGTAAAATGAATCAAGTGAAATTTAGTAATTATTGTCCCTCTTCTGACACCCACAGAGGTGACCCAGCTGGCTGACTACACCGCACTCATTCTCTGTGGGGAGAAAAAAGAGAGGTAAAAGTAGAATAAGACTTCTCTGTTCCTTTGGAGCTACAGTTACTTGTACTTCCCCAAACCACCCACCTGCCAGCCTGATGGGCACTTACGTCCAAGACTTTCCATCTAAAAGAAGATCCACCTCAGGAAACAGGGACTTGGAGAGAGCAGCTCATTAGTGCAGGAGTGAAGAAGCATTTCTGAGCCCATTCTGGGCTGGACTCCGCTCCAGCCCACAGAATCATGGAACGGGTGAGGTTGGAAGGGATCTCTGGAGGGCACCTGCTCCGTCCTCCCTGCCCAAGAAGGGCCACCTAGAGTCAGTTGCCCAGGACCCTGTTCAGGTGGCTTTTGAATATCTCCAAGGACTAAGGGTCCACAGCCTCTCTGGGCAACCTGTGCCAGTGCTCGGTTGCCCTCACAGTCGCACTGCCTATAGTTCACATTTCCATCAGCTATGAAGAAGCACATCAGCAACAAAATTGTCAGAGAAATTAAATTTAAACCTTCATTCCCACTTTCCCAGGCTACAGCAGGGGCTGAAACAGCCCATGGGCTGCGGTCAATAAGTAAGCAACCATGAATTTGTTGGGTTTAGTCAATTCCTCTTCTGCAGACTCAAGCCCTCTTGAGAGATTTGTTATTATCCAGGACATGCCTCTAGGAATCTTTCCTTTAAAATCCTTAAAGATGATATCTTACATAGTTTAACAGGCCACCACAGGGTATCTGTTGCCAAAATCCACTGAAAACATTGAAAAATAAGACTTATGTTGAGCCTAAGCTGATCTTTTTTATGGGAGGAAGTTTCCCCCTGAAGTAATTTGTACGGGGCCCAACTCACCGTGTGTGAGCTTTTCCAGCCCATTTCCCCGCTCTCTGAGCTCTGGATCACACTGCTGGTTACGGACCTGGTGAGTCCCAGAGAGGTTCTCTGTGCAACATTCCCTTCGGAAGAACCTCAGCCCCGTTAGAAAAAACTTCGCCACCATTTGTTTTATTTCTGCTAACCGCCTGATCCTGAGCACCTTTATTAGAGGCTCCGAGCTTGGAGTTAAGAGCTAATTAAACTGACAGCACTGCCTCGCTGCAATTCATTGCAAAACAATCAAGCTTTTATTTGATCTAATTTCTCAGCAGTGGAACCAGGCAGCGCTGGTGCGAGAGGGAGCTCTGTGAAACGCAGTCACGGGTCGGTGGAGTTCCATTCCCTTTGTGTGTCTGCAGGCCACCTTGAAGCTCATGTCGTTCCAGCCCCCTGGCCCTGGGCAGGGACACCTCCCACCAGACCAGGTTGCTCCAAGCCCCCTCCAACCTGCCCTTGAACCCCTCCAGGGA
>JAOXNO010000070.1:1102775-1136079 GCA_028565335.1 Limnodromus scolopaceus
TCCTCCCAGCAGAGGGGCTCCAGCCCTCCCAGCATCTCCATGGCCTCCTCTGGCCCCGCTCCAACAGGTCCATGTCCCTCTACTGTTGGTGGCCCCAGAGCTGGAGGCAGCACTGGGGGTGGTCTCCCCAGAGTGGAGCAGAGGGGCAGAATCCCCCCCTTGCCCTGCTGCCCACGGGGCTGGGGAGGCAGCCCAGGGTGCAGGGGGCTTTCTGGGCTCCAGCACACATTGGGGGAATGGGGGAATGCACTTAAGATAGAAACACTGGCCTGGAAAAATTTTGTTCAAGAGAGTTATTTGAGCTCTTATTTGGAATTAGGAAGAAAAGTCAGTTTGGGTATTTGTGAATTGGGTTTTGTTTGGTTTGGGTTTTTCTTGTTTTGGGTTTTGCTTTTGTTTCTTAACAAAGTGTTTAAAATCACAGAACTCAAAATTCCTGTTTAATATTTTTTGCTCATGAAAAGTAATTGATTTCTTAAATTACATAGTGAGAGACACAGATCAGATGCTGGGGAATTATCTGTGCTCTGCTAACACGGGCACGGTGCTGCCGTTGCAAAACCCCACCTTGACTGAGCACGGTGGGGTCCCCCTGCTCAACTCGCAGTGCCCTGTCTGCGGCTCTGGGCAGATTTCTTTTGAAGTGAAGTGGTATTTTGACTGGGTGGTAAGTCACAGTGAGCTGACCCTTGTTTCTCAAAGAATGGAATGACATGAAAACCTTATCATCATATTGAGATAACAGCCAGGTTTGGGCAGGAGACAGTTTTTCTGTCAAAGTCAAGATACAATTTGATAATGTCAACTCACTATGGCAAATAAGAAAAAAGTCTGAAAAACAATAAAAAAACTTCGTCCATATCTATCAGGAAGTTTCATTTTGTGCACAGAAAGGTGCTTAACCTGAATTTAAACTTTTTATGAAACGAAACAAATCACAGCCCTTTTTTGCTTATTTTTGTTTTGTGCGTCTGAAATGTTGCTTAGAAAACTTCAAAAGAGAGCAGAGCTTTTCAGATCGAGAGACCCAGCAGAGAACAGCCCTCTTTCTCAAGGAACTGTGTGAGGCAAGAAAAGTTTTTCAGAAAGTCCTAGCAACTAGGAGTAATTGCTAATACCAATGGCTCCTAACACACCAACTATCAGCATGATCAAACCACAGCTCCAACACAGTCTTAGGAAACAATTCTCTGTACTTTTTGTTACACAAAGCGGTAACAACAATCACAGTTTTGAACTCTGTTGAGTAAACAGCCTCTCTCCTTCTCACATGCTTGGCTGGGAACAATGCAAGAGCTCAGGGCTTTCTGGGCACCTGATAAAACCAGAAATGCCCCAGTTCTGACCGCTTAGCTCTTGGGTTTTGACCTGCCCCTTCGGAGCCCTCAGCCACCGCTGCTGGGAGTTGTCTACCATAGCTCTCTGGGGTCCACCTACACTCCCGTGTTTGAAACTCAGAGAAGGAGCCTACACTGTTTTCATGTGTTAACACTCTTCAATGTTGTTTAACCATTGTTTGTGCTGCTAGAACATCTTCTGGTCCCCAGCACTTTAATAGCCTTTGCTTGTCGCAGTTCCGGCCACACACTGGGCCTGTGGCTGACAGACGCTTGTAGCCACGCATGGAAGCGACCGTAGCCCTCTCCTGCCTGTTCCCATGCCCCCTGGGACCCTGCTCAGGGGCTTTCAGGGAAGGTCTTTTGCTTGTTATGTTCCTGGGCGACCTGGGCCACGGCAGTGCATTAGATCAGGGACTGCAATCTATTCTTCTGCCCTTTTAGCAGATGTAAACCCAAACTATTTACAGGGTAATGGCCTAATGCGTCCAACTTCTGTTTTGTTAAGGTCACATTTTTTTCCAGAGTTTATTTGCAAGAACTTTCCACTGTGCTGTTCACCACCTTCTCTGACTAATCAACATTTTTCCATAGCTAAAGATGAGGTGGGACAAAAAACCAGTCTGCCTTAGCAGATATATTGATATAAGATAGTACAAATCAATAAAGCTCTGTTTTCTCTCTGTTCTGGATCCAAGCCTAACAATCTGTAAAGGTAAAGGTACCTTTACAACACTTACTAATATATACAGTTACTAAACAAATAACTGGAGTCTAAGACAACAGGTGCATAAATACTTACTGGGAAGGAAATACCATAAAAGAATGGTAGTTTTCTATGTTAACATTACCAGTTTTACCTAACTCATCCAATATTATAAAGGCTAAGTTCACGTCTTACTGCAACAGGTTTTTCAACCATATTGCTCTGTAGACTGTGTGATTTTTCCTTAGTATAACATTCAAGCTGAATTAAGTATCTGTGCAATCACTTAGGTAACAAAACATTGTGATGAAAAATTGCTCAAAAATGCTTTGTTATCAAGTTATAAACCTAAGATTTAAGTAGCAAACCAGGGTTTTAAACCTGACCTCTGGAACATTACAGTAACGGCTCTGCCATGGTGATAATGCTGCAACGTGGCCACACCTCTGAGACGGGGACTGGTAAAACACATTGCTGTTTGGCTGTAGCATGCCCCCACACGAAATTCTCTGTGTAAAAAGCCCTTTGAAGCTATTTTAAGAAGCAGTTGAAGTGATCAGGTTATTTTCTTTAATCATGATAGCAAATGAAGGCATGTGCTGGAGCCGTGCTCTTGAGATGGCTGTGCTGTAACTGGGATGCTGGGGCTTGCTGGGAGAGAACAATTGCAGCTTTATGGCTTTGCTGAATCAGGACCTTGGGACCGACTGGTGAAAATGAGTAATTTGAAAAGTGCAAGCTCATTTAGTACTTCTGCTAATTGACACAACACTGTTCTTGCTTAATACGGAAACTCATGAGCTATGGGGTGTCTCTCCTCCTCCCTCTCAAAAGCAGGAAGGATGGCTATTCTCATGTGCCTGCGAACCAGAGACACTGACTTAGCTGGTGGTTTCCACACCTTTACTGTACCTCCTCACACTGGCTTTTCCTAACGATGACCTTTCAGAGCTGGAAACTCTGAATGTTGTGGAGAGAACGCAATTTCCTGCCTGCTACTGTGAGCGAACCTTGAAACAGCAGTCCTGCTCAGCAGCTGGCAAATAAAACACGCCAATAGTAAGATCAAATGAGGAATTATGGTGCAAAAAATAAACAGTGATCAAAGTCAGCTGAAGAGTCTGATCCTACAGGACAGAAGGAGAAGGAGGTAGTGTTCTTTTTCTAACTCAGCATTTAACTTGTGCTGTTGGAAGCAGAATGTCAAGCACCTTGAAGTCAAGAAGATTAGTAAAAAATGGGGAGACGCTGTCCCAGGCAAGGGAAAAAAGTGAAACTGCAGAAGTCTTTACCATCGCAACAGAACTGATAATTTGTAATTTGTAAGGTATCTCTTAATAGTCATCACAAAGCACTTGGGTCCAGATGAAGGAGATCCCAGCATTTTATGCAGCTTTTATGCAGTAAATGGGAGAAATAGTAAGGCCTATGGGGAAAAGGTTTAATATTTCAGTTCAAAGAGGTAGAAAAAACTGGAAAATAGCGTGCTGGTTCCCATAACGCCACTCTCAGCTGCAAACATGCACGCAGAAAGCACAGGGAGGGGAAGGAACTCCCAGGAAGGATGGGATTAGTAAATCGAGGACAGGATGATTTAAATTAAGAACAGTGCGGATCCAGGCACGTGTAGAAATACCTGTGGCAGAGAGTTAAATTCTTGGAAATTCCCCAACAGGTCTCCTCCTGCCCCGGCACGGGCTCTGGTCTTCAACCTCGCTCCTGGGGAGGTGGGCTGGGAGGAAAGCGTGGGCAGAAGGACTGGGCTGGTCTCTGGGTCTTCGAGACTGGTGATGGCACGGGGAACACAAGGCTGAGCTAAAAAGCTTTGGAAGACAAAGGAGGCAAAGGGGTCAAAAAACCAGCCGCTGTCTTAGTGCTAATGGCTTTTTGCCATTGTACTAAATGAAAAGCACAGTCTGTCTCCATGAGTGTGACGAGCACAACAGCGCAGCAACGGGCGCTGCAGAAGGTGGCAGAAATGCTGGTGTCTGCTGAGATGTCTCACTGTGGCGGGAGGGGTTTTTCTCCCTCTGCCTTGATTCCTCAGTCTTTGAGCACCACTCTGGGGATTTCTGCCCTTTGAAAGGCTGCTTTGAAGAGCTGTACCTGAATTAAGTGAAGGTGTCAGATCTGTACCACAGATAACTTGCTGCACATCCATGTTCCCCCAAAGTCTAGTGTCCTCTCCTGATGAAATAAATGTATTTTTTCCATGGATGGATTTCCAGAGGTGCACATCAGGAGTACTTAGACACACGAAATCCCGTGCACAGAAAATCAGCAAGTCAGCTGGGAGCCCTGACACTGAGCAGAAGAGCTGTGCTCTGCTCCCCAGCAGTGCCACCACGCAGCTTTTCTGCTTAACCCAAGGGAGCTCTGGATGCTTCAGGGAGAAAAAGAAAAAAGGGTGAGAAAAAAAATCTGTTTGCCATCATGGGGGCAATGCAGTGGTAGACAAATTCACCCGTTTCACAAGATTCCTGTCAGCATCTTCTGTAGTGCTTTTATTTTTTTCCCCCTTTTCCTGTGCCTGTGCATAGAGAGGAACAGCAGAATGATGGAAGGTGGAATAAGAACGATCGAATGGCAAATTCAGCAGATATTATATAACGAACACGTTCTTCAGAATTGTTTAGGAGCAAGATTCCTCTTGTATAAATAAGACGGAGCATTGCAGCATGGCATGGGCCAATTTCTGTCCACCTGGCTTTCCAAAGAAATTATGTGGGGAAAGCAGAATTACATTTCAAGCAGTTAAAAAAGAAGAACTGAAATTATATCGGTAAGAGTAAAACAAACAAAAAAGAATCCTGACTAATGCTATTTAAAAATGTGGAACTGTTCTAGGAAATTTAGAAAGAAGTGGTAACTGATGGAAACGAAAGAACTAAGCTTTGAATTTAGTAAACGATGCTTACTTGATTACACTCATACGCAGTCACTGATGAGCTCTTGAGCAGAACTGATGAAAAATTGGATTGTTTACATGTATTAAACCAAGCAAATGGGAATCTGAGCTCAATGTGCCAAAAAACCTTGAGAATAAAAATGCTAGCAATAATTGCTACATTTTATGTGTCAATGGCATGGCAGCAAGGATTCTGCATCAAATTCTGACCAATGGAAAAATGTTGGGTATGTGAAACTGTAATATCACTTATCTACCAAGCAGGCCACCTGATGACTGACAACTTTAATTTTAGCGTGAAATTGGCTGACTAGCTGTTGAAACATCCATCCCTTTTGACAGGGATAGTAGTCTCCGGATATTTACCCCTGGAAACTTCCAAAGTCAGCCTCCTGCTCCACTCATCTTCATTTCAAGCAGCAAAGAGAGCAGCCTTCACTGAAATTACAGCTCTCCCGCAATGAGTGGGGCAGTGATTTTCTCAGGATCTCGTTGGCACACACTGCAGCTGCCTCTGTGGAAAGGTCCATATGCTCATGGGAAAATGGAAGTACCGGGGCGTTGTGTACCCCAAGGACAAAGCGTGGTCTTTGAGGTAGGGGTATGAATTAAAATCAAAGAGGCTTTATTTTATATGGAATGAATGTGTGGCTCAGGAAGACAGATTTTTAACCAGAGCCCTTTTAATGTTCTTCCCAGCCAAAAGTAGGCCCACAACAGAAAAGCGCCTGAATTTATTTTAGGGTTGTACATACATGTTCGTGCATGAGAAAGCTATGAATATGGTCTAGTAACGGGTTATAACACACATTAACTTATGGCACCTGCACAGAAAATAAACTCTAAGTGGGAGAGAGAATAGTCGAAATAACCATGAGTATTGTACATTTACTATATTACTAAATACCCCGAGTACTACAGTGCTCTCCCATCTGGACAGAAGAGATATTTTAGTCTGAAAATAGCTGTGCTTTGGGGAAACGGGTATCTCATTTTTAAGCTGCAATCTCATAGATATAAAGACCTGTTGTGGTTCTAAAGCCTATTGCATCTGAATGTCTTTGCTTATTTAGGAAGTTCATTAGTACTCGCAATCATTTAATTATTCTGATTTTGATATTTGCCATCCACACCAGGTTGAGGGAGTATTTACAGCTAAACAACAATTACAACAGAAGCCAGACAGCAAATTCCCCAGTCCTTCCAAATCAGCCTGGAATGGTGAGCTGCCTTCCTCCAGGACTCAGTTCTACAACAGAAAGCTCCATCAATTCCGGGGACTTTGTCACAGCACCATGTGCAGGCTTTGCTTTCCCTCCAAATCTATATTTAGATTTAGATCCAAATCTTCCTAAGAGTTCTCCAGATCAGTCCAGGCACTTCTAAAATATTCGGTTTCACAGGGAAAATGGTCCACAGAGGACATCCCTCCATTCACTGCGACAAGGGACGCTCCATCAGTCTATAGCCAAGAGACTGAGACAGCCATTCCATAGAGAAAGAGATGACATTAAAAGAAACCCCAAACTGGAAAAGTATCTGCCAAAATACCTTTCTTATGAATTTCTGGCTATTAGGATGCTGTTTCCCATTGTGCTTCTGCTCTTTTGGCCGCCTGGAGCCCCACAGTAGTTGTAAACCTTACCCATAGCAGCTCTGGAGTGACTGTGCTGCGCCAAAGCAGAACACAGGGTACTAACGGTGCTTAACTTTCCTAAAAATGCCTTCTAAACAGTGGCCGAGGGACAGTAAAGTACGTAGAAGCCTGAATGCTGCACTGACTTTTGGTTTGCAACAGAAGGCTTCCACAGAATTGCAGGATTACTGCTAATTTTTATTCAGAAAGGAAAAATAGAATTGATGAGTATAACTTGTACACAGAGAGTATGCTGAGCGCTGCATCAGCCCAGAGACTATTAGCACATAATTAATTAAAATGGCTTGGCACTTAGGCTTCTGCTACTGACACCATGAAGCTAACGTTGGCCCACTTTCTACTCTCATTACAATCCATGTCAGTAGGATGGACATATTTAAAACCGTTTCCTGCTCTTTGTTACAGTATTTGCCAATAGCAGGAGAAATTGATGCTGTAAAAGAGAGAAAGCATCTCCAGCACTGCAATGGAGGAATGAATTATTCTCTGGTACAGATTATAACTGCAACGTATTTCGTGAGAAAAAAATTAACTCCTTCTGATATGGTCAAGGGAATGGTTTTGTGGTGCTGTGAAATGGTGATTTGTGGCGTTAAGTAATGAAGGATTCCCATGAACAGCCTTAGCTATCTAGTGACGTGCTTGGGTGAGCTTGAGGTGCTCTCTCACCCCAAGCTTACCTGTCCTAGGACATGCACTGTGTGAAGTCATGTCTCAGCAAGAAATTGTTCTCTTTCCAGAATCTGACCTTCAGAGCAGAACTTTCATTAGTATTTTTTGAAGGACCCATTCCCGAAACGACTTCAAGAGAAAAAGTTTCATCTTGTATTTTGGAATGATAATTTAGCTCCTTTAAACATCCACTGAATCAGAATAGGCTGTCTTGGCCAGAAAATATTTTCTTCTCAACTATTGTAGTCAAAGACTGTAGGAAGCCCAAAGGGCTGTTGCTTTCTCAGGTTCAAGGACTTGCTCTGACATCGCCCTCACCGGCAGATCCTCAGTGTGGGCAATCCTTGACCTCAGTAGGTCCATGCTGTTACCCTGGCTCAGGCTCCATCAGCAGCACAACTGTCTTGACAATCATGGGGTCTGCGTATCTGCACAACACTTTAAACGCAGCTCCTCAGGGTTTATTAGTGTTGCAGTGTCACTAAGAGCTGATTAATTACCAAGGACTTCTGCATAGCAGCTAAAGGGAGAGAAACGTGCTTTGAAGAACAGCATCTTCCATGCCAGTCGTGCAGCAGAGAGCTAATTATTTCTGCTTGTGTCATTGTTGTTGCCATCAGAGGGGAGAAGCTGGCATTCTTCCAGCTTCTGGTACTTTAAGGTAATACCGAAGAGTGTCTCAGCATGCTGCATGTTAGAAGGAGATTTAATGTGCTTGCTGAATATTGTATTGAGTTCCTGATTTGTGTCAGCAAGACCTGCTAATTCATAAGAAAAAGTGTCATCAGGACTTATTTTACATACATTTAGACACGGGTAAATTACGCCGGAGAAAGCCCGACTGTAGCCATTAGCACTCGCTGCAGATCTCGTTTGACTTGAAAGGTCACTGAGGGATCCAACGGGGTATGGACAGATCTGCTCAAAGACATCCCTCCAGGATACTGCCGGTGTCCTCCAGAAAGGCTCAGGTGTTTTATTCCTGCTGCTCCTCTCTCTGCAGAGCAACCTCCCAGGACTCTGTCCCCACCAGCCCATGCTTCCTATTTCTGCACAGGCTCCTGCTCCCTCACCATCCCCTGGACTCTCCAGCTGATCCCAGGGTGCTGCTGGGACCACTCTCAAATGGCTTTTGCAACTCCCTTCCCCTCTCCCCCGGGGCATCCAGGGAGGAATAATATTCTAAGATTTAAACAAGCCCCATATTTGCCATCTAGAAACGCTCTCAAAATCCAATTTTGCATCCACTGATGCAAAATATTCTTTTCCCATTTACCACCAAAAAGGAGAAGTGCTGAAACCTGATGGTGGCGGTTGGGATCCTTGGGCACCCCTGGGGGACAAAGGGACCTTTACTCCCCACTGAGGCTGTGATTGGCACCACGGCTCAGACAGGGGCAGCGAGGGGCTCCTGGGGCTCCCTACTGGAGTCTCCAAGGCTGCAACATGTATTTTGATACCACGAAATCCCAGAACCTTTCATAAAATATTCATCGCTTTTTTAGTGCCGCATCTTCTAATTTTAAAATTCAGGCCCTAAATAATTTAGCAGAGTTATGAAGAAAAATAAAGAACAAATAAACAAGTCTCCAACCAACAAAACCCCCATCGAGGTTGTGGCACAGTTGCTAAACTAAACTTGTCAAAGATTCCCACCATGTTACTTATTTCTTGCGAGAGATTTATAGCTGTGCCCACTACCCCCAGGCCCTGAGCCTTCTTGCCATCAGAAAGCCATAAGCTTGTACTGGTGGCCTCATCCTGCCCAAGGCAGGGACCTGCTTCTGGATGTGCAACAGCTCGTTTGCCGTGAAAAAGCAGCCGGTGAGACCCTGCTGCAGCCCTGCCCCATCACGCCTTGTCCCAGATCCACCTTCTCAAGCGGCCACAAGCACTTTGCACCATAAATCTTAGAATATTATTCCTCCCTGGATGCCCCATGCATGTCCTGGTCACAACCCCTGGGGGCCATTTGATCACTCGCTCTGGACTGCTGCATTACAGACATGGAGATACTTGAGATGGAGAGTCCAGACCTTTCTTCAGTGCTTGGTTGCATAATTACAGCATCTAATTTGGTTTGAATTTGTGTGCTTTCAGCTTCCAGTTCTTGAGCCCTGTTCTACTTTTTTCTACGCTAAGCAAAAAAAGCCACTGTGCCCCAAACTGTCTCTTTTTCCTTGTGCAGGAAATGCTACACCAGAGAAACAACCCAAGTGGGCTTCTCTTAGCTATTTATCAACATACAAAAAGACTGAGTAGACTTAAAGATGAAATTAAAATATGAACCTCTCTAGCCATGAATATACTTTTCAATAACCAGATTTTGCCTCTGTGGTTTGCTGCTGTTCAGGGCTGACTTTGCATAGGTTACTCTGCTGAACGCAAACTCAATTCACCTCTTGCTGAAAAATACAGTACGTCTCCTGAAATGGTAAATATGCCAGCTAACTTCCCCAATTTAATTAACTTTTCCCCAATGGCCTTGCTTAAATAGACTTCAAAGTTCAAAAGACAAAAAAAAAATATGAAGAATTGCATTTTAATAATGCACTTGACAAAAATGGGAAAAAAAGAGTTTTCATTATTCAGTATTGAAGTCATGGAAACTCCTGTGCCTAGCGGCTGTTTTGCCTTTTATAACATCAATAATTTAAAACTTAATTATTGTGCATTATTTGGTTAAAGAAGATTATGACTCTAACATTTGCATTTATTTATCAGTAATGGTGAGATAGCTCTTCCTCAGTAAAAATATATTTGTAAATTCATTCACCCTGCAAACAAAATCACAGAGCAGCTCATCTCTAATGCTACTATTTAACCACCGAGAAATTAAGCATCCCCGTTCTGGAATATGATGAGAAATGTCTGTTTATTACCAAGCCATTTGGGTGACTTTTCTGCAGTGCACTCTCAAACCATTAAAAAGGCATATTTTGAGGGTAATCTCTGGGAATAACAACCCCATTATCCTGTGTGAAAGCTCAGTGAGATTTCTTGGTTGTATCTTGAAAGGGCAGGAGACGTTTCGTAATGCCTTTCATTTGTCAGAAGACATGAACCCTGTCAGAGTAGCCTGGGTGCAAGGGACGGTGCTGCCAGCCTCTGGGACACCAATGCACGCAGTCACACACTGGCTCTTGTCACATCTTGAAGGACGTTTTATTAGGAAAAATTTCTACATTGAAAGGGTCATCAAGCCTTGGAAGAGGCTGCCCAGGGCAGTGGTGGAGTCACCATCCCTGGAGGGATTTAGAAGCTGGGCAGACGTGGTGCTGAGGGACATGGGTTAGTGATGGTTTTGGCAGTGTTGGGTTGATGGTTGGACTCGATGATCTGAGAGGTCCCTTCCGACCCAGACAATTCTATGATTCTCTGACTTTACAGGCTGCAAGTTTGCAGTCCTACTTTCCCTTTGAACTAAAGACCGCACAGGGCCCACGGGCTTTACCTGAGCCGGGTGGAGGGCAGGATACAAACCTACTGGGTACCTCAAGACTGTCCTGGGACTAAACCAACCCCCACCATGAGTCTGCAAACACAGGGGACACTTCCTTTTGCTGTCACAGGCAGTTTGCTAGGGCAACTTCTGCTTTCTCCCCAGTGGTGCTTCATGCCAGCCCTGCAGGAAAGGCACCATGCCCTTGATGGGCAGCCCTGCACCCAGAGCCCTTCCTCATCCTCCTGGCTTTGAACACGAGAGATAAAAATCCCATTTGACATTAATTATGGGGAATTTTCATGGATCCACCTGGGAAGAATGAAGGCTTGACCTAACTTTCCAAAAATACTGCATGCGGTCCTGCAAAGCCCCAGCAGGTCTCGCCTGACGCTTCGGTCACCACCCCAGCAGCAGGAGTGACGGCAGAGATTCGGGAGGGAGAACGGGACTTTCAGGATTAGAAAGCAAAATGTGAACTCGGCTGGGATTAAGTGGCACAGAAAATTCATCTGCTGTTTTAAATCCAGCAATCTTGTAACATAAAGCGCTCTTGAGAGCCTAATCAGAGCAAATCACTTTCAACTGTTGATTTAGAAAAAAAAAAAAGGCGGAAGCAAAAAAGACTGTTATACCTTCTTTCTTTTACCAAGATGTACAAAAAAAACCCAGAGAAGGTGGGAGGTAGAGATTTCAAAGAAAGTAATTTCGGTGCTCAACTCCTGTGGACCATTTGTATACTTAGGCCCTTTTACACCTACCCCTGATACAGAAAGGCAAGCACTATGGACCACGATCCTGATGCATAGATATGTAAATTAGAAAAAAATTAATACCTCTGAAAAGTTCACAGGTTCAAGCGGGCCACCAGTTTCAAATTGGATGAGACTTGAATCTGCGAGCACTTGCACACAGAGCATAACATTTCCCACTGCCACACTACACACAAATCTGTATGTTTTGCAGAACTCTGACGAATTCAACTCCGACAGCAATTAGTCTCACCACCTTATCATATGCTGCAAAAAGTCAAGTCACACCAAATACAAAATTAAAGGTTGGCTTTTCTGAGCTTCCTAATGCCTGTTCAGGCATCTGTGCAGATTTTCAAAATGTGCATTAATGAGACTCCACGGAAAACTGAAGTTACTGCAGAAAATGACTCCCTGAAATGCAGGTTACTGGGAAGGAGCTTGTTTGTGTGTTTTGGGCGGTAGGTGCACTGTCTGCTCTCCGAAAATAGGCAGCCTGGGCTCGCCCTGCCAGCTCCTGAGCTAGGAGACGGCACGCAAGATGGTTACAAGCATCTGTAAGACAATCTAGAAATTCTCAGGAAAAATAAATGCCCATAATAAAAATGGAAGCCCCTTTAGGGAAAAGAATAACCAGCGACCTTCCAAACACCTCACGTTAGAAATATGTGGAAGGTGGCAATCCGTCTGCGAGCGGACAGGGGAATTGTGATTGATAACAGGAGGGGGTGTCAGCCGGCAAACCCCATTTTGGGTGAGGATCTCTCCTGCTGTCTCCTGCCTCCACAGAGTGATAATACCCGCAAAGGTGTCAGGAGACCATCTTGGCCCTGGTGCAGACCTAAAAAGGATCATTACACTCCAACGAACACCCATTTAAATCGATCTTTCTCAGTCAAAATGCTGGCTCCCATCCAGGGTGGCCCTGCCCGAACGCTGGGCCTGCCGCGCCGGCCGGAGGAGGCCAGGAGAGACCAGATGAAACAGGAGGCAAAAATAAAGAGGAGATCTGTGTCCAAGAGATATTCCAGGCAAAAAGGCAGTGCCACGGTCATGGGAAATGGCACAGGCAGGGTGGTCCCCATGGCAGGACCAAACCTCAGCCATCCAGCGGTGCCTCCCCAAGGAGAAGACCGTAGGGTTGAGCTGGGAGATGCAGATTATTAACAGAAACAGTCACACTAGAGACAGAGGAATTGGCAAACATCCCCAAACTTGCCCCCAGGCTAACTCAACACAAAACATCGGATTCCAGCTGTAAAAGTCAACAGAAGGTGTTTCTGGGGGCCTCGTGGATGTAAAACTCACATTTGGCTCAACCTTGGCCACGCTCCCAAGTCCGTGGCCAGTGAACGTGGGCCCTCAGCGGGGCTCAAGGACCTGCCACAAGGCAGCTCGGTGGAGACACTTCAGCCCAGAAAACAGGAAATACTAAGTAAAAATCCGGTGAGCCCACTGGCATTCCCCTGCATATTTAGTGTCTATAAAAGTACTTGCATGTGTTTAGCAAAGCATTTAATTAAGTGGAGCTGGGTGGTAATATTTACTCAGCTAATGCTTCTTTATTGGCAATTGCTTTCACCTGTGCAATGCTCCTGTCTTTTGTTTTCGAAAGCCTGTGGTCTTATCACCACACCTTGCTCTGAGGAAGGATCCGAAGTCATCTGAAAATGACTGGTCTTCCAAAACCTAGGGAAAAATTACCTGCTTTCTAGATAACCAAAGTTATTTTCCCAGTTGCAAAGAATACAGACTGCCCTAGAATCATAGCCATCTATAATCTGCTGTACTTTATTTTATATTTAAATGCTATATTTTCACTTCAGCAGATGTATCATCAGTTTCACCTGGTCATTCACAGGGTAGCATTTCACCATTCATTATCTGCCAGCACAAATTACAATTGCAGGTGGAACATTATCTAATTATTGTTTTAGGCGGAGCAAATCAGTAAAAAAACTCCTTGAGATCCCAAGAGGTGATTTGGAGGCAGATTTAAAGGGAGACAATGCTTCGAGGGTATCTATTATTTATGCCCAGCTATGCTGACCTTTGAAAAAGAACCTTAAGTCACATACAAAGAGCAGAGAAAGACCTGACCTACGCGCCACTGAAAAAGCTCACACTGGGGTTTAGTGGATCCAGATCAAGCTCAACACTAAATTAATTTCTAGGTTGTTATAATCTTTATCCTTGACTATTTTTCAAGTTGCACCATATGGCTATCAACATGTATTGCGTTTCCATCTGGGTGTATGCAAGAGTTCCGCATTAACTCTCAAAACTGAACCTTCATTATGAGGAGAAAGAGGGTGTTTTTAAGGGCTGAGGAGCTCTGAAGGCACAGCTCCACCATGCAGCAGTGCTGCCGGCCTGGGTCCAACCTGGTGTGTTTTATAAAGGGGTGTGTTTCTTGGTTTTCCTTCTTGTTTTATTTCTTGTCTGGTACTACTGGATAATATTTACTCTGTGCTACTTCACAGCCTGTGAAATGGAGGGACAGTTCAGCTGGCAGAAAAAGAAAAAAAACCAACCCCAAACCACAAAAAAACCCCAAGTCCACATCACACGCACTCAGCATTTGGCTGGAGGCTGCGGAGCCAATGGAGAGGATTAGCATTTCTCCCTCCACAGGTACTAATTTGGGAGACACTTATTTTCCTTTTGCAAAGTTTCCTGTGCAAATGACATGCTCTTTGGAGAGGGAGAATCTAAGCTACAAGAAAGATCTTGTTATGCTCTGGCTTCATAAACAGGAGCTTCAGAAATCAACAGAGCCTTGTTATATATGGAATAAACAGAACCACCATAAAGGAACGCACTGTCTGTCGTAGATTCATGAAGTGAGAATGGGCGGGATTTTCCAGCAGATAGGAAATCATTCACTGCCTTCAAAGTTTCTGGCTCCATGAAGATCAGAGATCCAGATGCCCAGTGCCATTGCCTGCAAATACAAACTGGGAATTGTGGAAATGCTAGAAATCTTTTCACACAGGAGTCAAAAGTTCTCCTCTGTCCAAGACTGGAGAACACAATCCTCAGTGTTTTAGATGGTTTTGACTAATGGTTGGAAGGGATGAGAGAAAGCATAAGATGTGCAATAAGTTACATTTCTTTATAAATCTGCTTTAGTTTAGAAGCCACTCAATTTATACCAAAAGCCCTTGGCTCAGAAGCACTGTGTATTTTGCATAATATACAAGCACTCAAAAAAAATGTAGTATACAAAAAGTAGCCAAGATTTTATAAAGTGACTAATGATTTTTGAGTGTTTAAATATAAATAACTTTAAAGGGAACATAATTTTCATAACCCTTGAATAAACCTTTTCAGCTCTTCTTAAAGTAGATACTACACTGCAGTGTAGAGGTATTCATAGAAATCTGTTCCAGGTTCCCATTTTAAATTCCATATTTTGTAATTAAGAGGCTTTTTCTCCTCCATGAGGACTGTCAAGCTAGTGTCCTATACAATGTAAGTCCCTTTGAGATTTCTCCACATACCCTTACAAGGGCATGCTATTTTCTTAAAATAATGTCCCAACCATTCTGTTAAACAGCTGTGACATTTTAAAGCTTTTTTTTTAAATTCTGCTTTTTTGTTTTTCTTAAAAAATAAAAACAAACAGGTATGAAAAAAGTGTTCTGTGGTGAGCTTCTTGTCTCCTTCACCAAGTGCATCTCCTTTTAATAAAATCTTCGCCTCCTATAGCCTTCAAGCTTCATCCTCCATTTTCTACCCTCCACATTTTCATGACAATTTATGCCTTTACCATTTTCCCTTCTTCCGTCTTCAGTTATTCTACTCGTTACTGGTTCTGTTCCCAAATACTCTTTTTCTGTTGGTTGCGTGACTGTGTTGCTCCCATATCTCTGATACCTTCTCTAACTCCACCTCCTTCCAACTCTTCCTCCTCCCAAACCCTATTAAAGTAATTTCTACTTCTCCTGCACAGGGGTTCTGACGCTCAGTACCTTCTACCCAAATTCCTCCTCTTCTCCAGCCCCCTCTAATCAATTGCCTTCCCATGTCCTATCATCTTCCCTCACGATTTCCCAAAATAATACATTGACTGATAAATATTTCCATGGTCTATCCATCTTGTGTTTGTGACAACCCCAAAATGAGCTGCCTTGCTCACTCATTAATCTAGTGTTCTCCTATCATCAATTCACGCTGCGCCACCCTCTTTGCTGTCAATCAGTTTTTCTGGGTGTGAACAGCCTCAATTTCCTCTTTGGTTTCCTTTGCACCACCATCTTCACTCTCAGTTACGTTGGCATCACCTTGCTTCTCACAGTTTTTCCCCTCCAGCCAAGCTCCTAACCCACCTTTATGCCTTCCAGCATTCCCAACATCCATTCCAGCTCACTCTGTTTCAATATTCATATCAGGGGTAGGAAGAAACCAGCCCAAGACAAAAATAGAGCAGAAATTCAGGGGATGGCTTGCGAAGCGTGCAGGTTTTAGCAATCATGGGCAATGACATTTTGAGGCTGCTCTGCTCAACCAAAAGGCTGGAGGCATCTCCCCTGGGATTGTAATTGAGGAACTAATGTTGTCTTGCCAACAGCCTCTCTTTCCTGGTCTCTGCCCAAAAGACATGACTTGGATATTATCCTTCCTCTAAGCCTTGAAATCTGGGCACACTAAGCAGTCATTTTCCCTCTTGTTCAGGTTTTAATTCAACCTCCCTGACCACAACAGGTGGTGATGTTGGAATCGGGTACTGAAGAGGTGTGCATGGCTATTCTCACAGGACGTTGTATTTGTAGTCCAGCAACAGCTGTTTGGTAATATTTCTATTTTCCCCCACTTGTTGTAAGTGCATATTTAGCATCAGGCATTGCTCCCCTTTCAGTCTGTCTTCTGCATTTGCTCTTTTTTTTTTTTATATTTGCTTAATCCTGCATCGCTGAATTTGCCATTCCCCTACGTCCTACCAAACTCATACCTAAATCCACACGTGCTCGTGCCTGATTCTCCCTCCAGCCTCTGACACTTGCCCAGAGCAACACTGGTGTGTGAGGAGGACATAAAGAGGACAGGGATGCAGAAAATGAAGAGAAACTTTCTGTGCCTTGTCTATTTTTTCCTTCTAAGCAGGCAGGTGGTGCTGGGTCACAGCTGCAGTGCTGAGGTTGCTGGGTAGGTTCACAAAGAGTGAAAGAGCAGAGGAATAAAAGAAATGAGAATGGCACCTGATGAAAAATCTGTGTAATGGGAAGTCTTTCCAAACTGATTTCCATAGACATATTTCACCAAGGGATCTTCATTCCAGTACTTACACACCGCAGGATTAATCAGTTTATTTCTCCATTAAAAGGTTGGTATCTGTCTCCAAAACAGTTTCTCTGGGCTGCAGCCCTGCTGAGGAACCACACGCCTTTCCTGAGCACTGGAAGAGCTGCCCATGCAAATCCCAGCAGGAACTGTGTGAAGGGCTGGATTTCGATGGCTGCACAGGTCAGAGAGTTGATAGGGCCGATGATGAGAACATTCCCAGCTGTCCCATGGTGGTGTGCGAGCAGAATATCCCTCTCACCCCGCCAGCTCTAAGGGACAGCCAACGGCCTCTTCTGAGGTGGGATTAGAGCTGGGTAAAGGTGTATCAGTGATCCTCACTTACTTTGTTGACCTGTCCCTTGAGTATCTTTTAGATGTTGGCTTATCCAAAGAAAGAATGGAACTCTTTTGTTTGGTTGGTTTCTCTTGTTATTTTTGTTGTATATTTATATACAATTAATTCCCCAGACTGGTTTTGCAGGGAGTGGAGAAACAATGTGAGTCAATTCAATAAATTGTTCCAGAGTAAGTAACCTGCTATGCCATGGAAAATTGGATTTGTTCTTTTTTACTGATGTGGAAGCCTGAAGTCTTGAAAATATATACGTATGCTGTGCACTTCCAGAGTCTAAAACTGGAATGGAATTATCTGATATTCCTGGTGGGAGGAAGGTTTTATGCCTTTTACCTCTGCCAAGTCAACCCAGCAGAAAGAGAGAGAGGGAATTCGCAGTGAGTACCAATGTCAGGTCCATTAGTTTGATTTTAATATTTCCCAATTTCATTAGAAGTGCTGGCAGTTGGGGAAAAAAATGTCCTTGGACTAATAAACACAGCAAATCTGATAAGGGAGTTACAGAGAGAGACTTGCTGCACAGCCTCACAAGTACCAGTTTCACAGACGATGGTATTGCTTGTTGCAGTCTCTACAATAGTACGTGGAATACGATTAATATTTAGCTCTTACTGATGATGTTGAGAACCTGGACCGTTGTCCGGAATAGCTGAGTCTCTGAAGTGTGCACAGGAATTTGTTCTGGGTTATTTGGTTTCCGGGTTTTTTGGGGATGTGGGGCAGGTTTTGGTTTGCTTTTAAAAAAATGAAATCCAAAAAATATGGATATGAACATGGCCTTGGGGACAGCAATATACAGTCTGCATCTTGGCTCAATAACTCCTGTGCCAGGAGAGAGACAGTGAAATCAGTGCGAGACCGGAGCACACTCTGAAGGCATTATATAGTGCGTGGATTATTTTTTTTTTTGACCTCTGCTTTACTTCTCCCTGCCGGCATGAATGCTGCTGAAATGAAAAGTGAAACTAGCCCAAAATACAAACCTTACATTTACAGTTTTTGAAAATGTTCCAGCTCTTGTTTCCATCTGTGCCAATCAAACCCCATGGTTGGATAATACATAAAGCCTTATTAAAAAATACTAAGCTGAATTATATGCAAATTAGGGTTTCATTGTCTGTCATCTCAGAAAGGCTAATAACATTACAGATGACAACCTTCTTATCAGAAATAGTTTCTAATACAAATTGCTTTTGACTATATTTACAATGTCACTTTTAATCAAGTGAATTGTCAGGCTATTGCACTTCTGCAATCCACATTACGCAAAAAATCTAATGAAGAGGGAAGCAGGTACAAGTGTTTTCAGCTTTAACGGGCTCCCCATTTCATACCAATTACTACCCATTTAGTAAACTTACCCTCACGTTCTTAGAAAAACGCTAGATAGAAATGTACAGGTTCCTCTGAAGGAGACAGCATGCAGGAAAAGCTTACTCCACTTACCAAGAACATTCGTCTTCGTAATTGCACTTACTTTTCTTACTCCTATGCAATTAGTAAATACAGGGTAAAAATAGCCATGTGAATGCCGATACGGCCCCTGACTGTTTCTCTGTTATGTCACTTTTGGGTAAGCTCAACGTTCCGTTTGTGTGTAAGTGAACAGCTTTATTCAGCTGTTTTTATCCCTGCAGGTGCGTTTTCACCGGGCGCGCTCGCTCTCAGCCCCACCAGTGTCTCCTGTGGGGACTGGGGCAACTCCTGTTCCCCGGCTCCAGCCACCGTCCCGCGGCTCGGCCACCACCACCGCCGTCACCGCGGCTTCACCCTCCCTTTGCAAATACAGGCACAAGGATTTCCACCGTTTGTGCTTTTTTTTGTTGGTGGGGCTTGACAAAGTGCTGCTCACCAGAGAACATCCTTCCCTCCTGCCAAGGAGTGGAAAAGGGGAATTTCTTCCCTGCCCTCTGCCGGCAAACGTTCAAAGCCAGGTGTGCAAAGGTCACTTCATGTGCAGAGCTGCTCTCCTACCGGCAGCTCTGCTCGTAAATTGAGAGCTCCAAGATGAGAAAATAAAAGGTTTGATTATATGTACTAAATTTCTATGATACTTTTCATCTCTTTCCATCCCTGGGCTCTGTTCCCTGAAAACTGCCTCGTAAAAATAGCGGCCCTATCAAGTCTTGTGTATTATCTCCGAGACGTGCTGATTTTGCCCCATCCCTTCCTGGTGACAGGAACCTGCAGCAACACCCAGCCTCCTCCTCACCTTCCAAACATCCCAGCACAACACAACAAAGCAGATGAGGGTACTTGGGGTGGAAGATCTCTCCTTCCCCAGGTCCAGTTCGCTGAGGAAGTAAAGACCAAGAATTATTCACACATCGTACCGGTCCCTGCCGGTGGCTGATAGCCCCCATGGCAGAGACATCACTTCTGGCCTGAGGAAAACTGGCTCCCAGCTGCAGTTTTCCTACAGACTTCCTCAGGGCAAGTCCTTTAACTTGTCAGTGTCTCAGTTTGCTGGTGGCTGAGTGGGGATCCCAGTTGCTGTTCCCATTCCCTGGAACATGCGGATGTATTTGCGTTCCCAGGGTCTCTGCATGCAGGGGAGCCGGAGCCGGAGGCGGCAGCAGCCCCGATGCTCCGGGAGCAGCAGCATCCCGCTCCCGCCCAGCCCAACAGTGCGTTCCTGTTTTCTCTACAGGACAAACAGTAAAAGTAACACTCATCTGGATAAAAGAGCTAAAAACCATGTACACGGAAGAGGAATAACAAATTTTAAAACCCACAGTCCTAAAATTCTCTTGTGTGTTTAACCACCAAACATTCTGGAATCTGAACTTCCACCCTTTTCAGGGAATAATTTTCAATTTTTATCAGCCAACCATATTTGAAAACAGTTTGCAGCTATGAACATTAAGTACTAGCTTAATTGGAATATTAAAACGTATCCCATATATAAAAATATATACACATGCATGCCCCTGCCTCTCACATATGGGAAAGTTTTTCACACAGGTCAGTTGTGTGTTATTTCTGTTGCTTTTTATAGAACTGTTATTTTTATCTGTAAGAATCCTGCTTTTCTTCTTGAGAAAAATATTCTGCAGAACAAATAAGATACGCATTAAAATTCTATAAAATAGTATAAAATGAGAAATACAGTATCAGTTCAAGAGTTGAATAGTAACCTTTTTTTTCACCTAAATACAAAGTATTTAGAACATTGAAGAGGAAAGGACAAAAGAATTGAGTTAATAAATTTAATATTCCTTTTCTTCAGGAAAAAATATTGCAGGACTAATTTTCTTGAATCCCAAAAGAGTGAAAACTCTTTTTTTCCCCTTTCTCAATGCAATTTTCATTCTTTTGATAAATTAGAAAGACTTTAATTTCCTTTTTCATTATAGTTTGAATTACAAACACAGGCACCAGCTTCTGGGGATTACACGTAGAACAGAAAAGCACCCAAACCTTACGTTTGTGGCCGTTCCAAACAATTTGTTAATGCGCAGAGAGGGGACACTGCTGCTGGTCTGGGGGTCCCACCTCCCCTCTGCCTCCCGGCTCTGAACCCCTCCATTTACGATTTCTCCAACTGGAAAACAAGTGATTTGTCTCCGTCCAGGCACCGCTGCAGCTGACATTCCAGTGCGGAATTCTGCCTGTACCAGCGATCCGGCGTTTCCCCAGTGCCTCAAAGCTGCCCTGCACCGCTCTGGTGTCTGTCCTTGCTCCGAGCTCAAAGCCCTGGTGCTCATGCAGTGGAAAAATTTCTCCTTCCTGAGGAGATCAAGTTAGACTTTTTCACCCACAAACGTTTCTTAAGGATTGAAACAGGACCCCAATCTACCACGCTACAGAGCTTTCTGTTTGCCAAAGTGTAACTGCTGGCTGTAATTCTGGGCCTGACCAGCATCATGTCAAAGCTCTCACTATTTTAGTATTACAGACCAAAAAACCCACCAGGAGTAACAGTATAAATGTGCTGGCTTCTTCAGGGGCACCGCCACTGGCTTTCTAATGAGTTGGGAATTTGACTTGTGGGTCCTCAGCAAAGGAGAGGTCTCCAGGGACTCAGCAGTGACTTACCAGCCCCTATCAAGATGATGATCTCAAAAAACCTCTAGTTTGGGGAAGGAGGAAAAGAGGACGAGAACAGAGACTGACCCACACGGCAAGAGCTGCCCACTGACACGCAGGAACTGGGCTAGCTCGCTCCAGGGTGGAGGAGAGCTTCCCAGAATCTTCACTGACACCCACCATGGCCAAATCTGTGCTCTCTGAGGGGTCCTAGACTACACATCACGCATTTTTAAATAGAGCCAAGCAAGAAACCACCTTTTCCAGCCCCAGAACACGCACATTTTCCAATAGTCTTTCCATATTTGCAAGCGAACAGATCAATTTGTTTCACAAGCCTCCTCCTGTCTCCATTCGCTGCCAGAAGGATGATCTCAGGATAAAGTGTGCCAAACAACAGAGAAGATTTTGGGGGCAAAAGCCAATGCCATTATAGAAATAGTCATGTCTGCTCACCCCCTTCAGCCTTTTAATTTACAAAACTCTAATTAGGGAAGACTTAATCTATAGCATACATAAGGAAGCTGAAACTTCTAACAAAATATGCTCAGTACCATTTGCTTCATGCTTCATTAATAAAGAACAAAACGTTTCTAGACTTTCTGTAACATATGCATAGAGTGATTTCAAACCAGACTGAGATTCTTTTCAAATGAGGGTTATAATATATTCAAGCAATAACAATGCATTTTTTTATTGCTTTGCTTGTAAAGTTGTTGCCATGTTCTGCGAGGACAAAGTTATTTGTCATTTTTGCAAAGTATAACTTGTTACTTTGATGGTTTTTAGGACCTTTCTATTTCAGCTGTAGCTTCAAGGTTGAGTGTATCCTACAGCAAAGCTGAGCTTGGGGACTCAGAGTGCAAGAGGAAGACTTGTATTTTTCTATAGAAATTGTATCTTTTCAAACAAATTAGAGACACAGGAAAACAAAGTTTTGATTCATCTTCTAACTCATATAACACATAGGGCTCTGTGCCAGCAGATCACAGGAAAGCAAAAGGGATTTCTAGCTCTTCCACGTTTGCTCGTCTTGCTCAGACTGCAAACAAACCAGTTCAGTCACTGGACAGGTTTGGAACAAAGAACCTCCAGGAGACAAACACAACCTTTATGGTTTCTACCAAAGACTGTGTCCTGTTTTGTCTATGGATGCAAACCCACCGCTCTCATTGACTGTCTGTCCTGAGGAGCAGGGCTGTTGCAGCCTGGGGAAAAGAAATCTCTGCCCTGGTACTGATAAATGGGGCAAAGAGATCTGCAGGACTGAAGAATTTTCCTTTCCACATCCATTTCCAGAAGGAATCAGATAGAGGCAATTCCCTGGGTGTTTGTTCACTGAACACAATCTCTCTCTGTGCAGGCAAAGGGGAATCAAAGAGATCTCACGAGTATAAAATATTTGATAGTAGGACAGTCTGGGGGAGAACATTTGCCCAGGAGATTAAAAAACACAATTTCAAGTAGCTTTGAAAACGTGTGTGTGCTCCTACAGCGAGGTGTTAAACTGCATTGTAAGTATTGAGACATCAACGTTTACCAACATTTGCAATTCAAATATAAGCACAGAGTGGAAAACTGTGAAACTGTTTAAAGGTGTCGCTGTATGGATTTGTAAGCAGAGGTTTGTATATCATTTGATAGCTATTTATTTCTTGTTAATGTTTATGATGGCCTGACTTTCCATGTGATGTGGATCATCTCTGATGGGTAAATGGCACCGAATCAGAGTTTTGCAAATACAGAATATTTTCATAATTTTCCAGTGAAACAAAACGACTTCCTAGAGCGAGCATGCTATTAAAATGCTAATAGACTGTATGTGAGGAAGTTTACTCAGACCTCAGCAGGAAACACATATACCATTTACAATGATCTAGATACGTGTTTTTAACATAAAAGGGTTTCCCTTCCCGTGGAACTGTAAGAACCTCTAGAAGGGAGTAAAGATAATGTGATAAGCCCCATGCAAATGAAGAAAGAAGAAAAATATATAAAGGGCTAGTGAACTTAATTAGCTTGAAATAATTATGAGCATGAAGTATGTGCATATAATGTGATAGAAACCCTTTATGTTTAATGTCCTAAAAGGAAATCTCACCAGTCAACTGCTGGTGAGAAACAGCATAGATGCTGTCACAATATGTTCCATCCCATCAGAGATTTTAACTGAAAAATGTCCAAGTTTGAGGGGTTCGCTATGTATTGGCCGGCATCCAGCAACCAGGACCAGCTTCCAGACCTCAGGGGGTGTGTTTAGAACCAACCTGAGCTGTGACGCAACATTCAGAACGAGAAAATAAAGAGGAAAATCTTGATGTACCTCTCAGTGCCTGGTGACTTCGCGAGCAGAGCTGACGCGGCTTCAGCAGAAGTGACCGGGCTCGTTCTGCATCGAGGAACTAAACGGAATCGAAGATGGCAAGGTCAAAGAAAGCAGAGAATCCAAGAAGGCTATAAAAACAAAGTCCAGAATGGCTGGAGACCTGTAACCTTCCAGAAATGTAATTAAACAGACAGGCAAGGAGTGTTTGGGATTGAAATCTCTGTTTAAACATCCACTGTTCCTTTATTTGAGTATCAGAGAGGGAGATAGAGTTCACATGTTGAAAAAGACCAGAAGATTCTTTTTGTCTTCTTGTTGTCTGTCTTTGGTTTTTTTGTTGGTTTTTTTTTTCCCCCACTCATTCTGAACATTGAATAAACATTCCATTAATTCAATCCTGTCTGATGGTGACAGGATTTGAAATCTTACATTAGGAAACAAATTCCTTGCCAAAACCAAATTCTTCTAGTCTGGCTCATGCATTCCCAGCTCCATACAAATAAAATACACAAACTCAACTCACTGACAAATGGCGTGGATACTCAAAGATATCTATGTCTCAGAAATATCTAATAAGCAGTTTGGATTTTTTTTTAATGTTTTGGCTCCACTTTTACCCTGAAGCGTATGTACATAAATTATTTTATGCAAATGTCAGTACCATTCCTTGCCATCAGCTTAACACGTTTCCTCCAGATTGAACTCCCTCCCATTGTAAGGAAAGTGCAAGGTTTAAGATTTCTCCCAGCATTTAAAAAATAAATAAATAAATGGAGGAGAAAATGAGAGCTTATTTAGTTCATGGATTTGTTTTGCTTTCCTAAAACAAAATAATTCTGGATTCTACTTACTGGAAATCTGCTTGGTTAAGAAACATTTAAATGAAAACAACATAGGGCTGTTTTGCTTTGTTGGCTTTTTGTTGCTTAGGATTTTTGGAAAGGTTTACAGTGGAATTATAAAAACAAAATTAAACAGTAGTTTAGCATTTTGCAGAATCACAAGGAAGAACAAGACACTCTGATTAAGAAGGCTAAATCCCACAAACAGAGTGCATCAGGAATTTTCTAGTGACGGTTTAGTGCTAGAAAATGCCGGTTGGCCATAAAAATCACTTTTTCTAGATACATGTTGCTAAAGAGCAATTTTTCTGAGAAACGCCCTCCCACATAGCCATCCCACCTGCTGCCTCCATGGCTTCTGGGCCTGAAGGACTTCCAGCACAGATGCCTGCAGACCCAACGCTACCAGGTTCCTCCTGGAAGCCCACAAAGACAGGGCTCAACTACTGGTTTTCGCAAAAGGCAAACAGCAACTGTGTGAATCCCAAGAGGAGGTGAGGACATTGGAAAGCCTACATTGGCTAAGAGTATCGGCTCAGAGCAGAGCTCCAGGTTATCTCCCCCAGCCCAGAGCCGCTATCCAAGCCCCGCTCGGCCGCGCTCACAAACTTCCCCAGCTCTTATGGTCAAGACAACTCTTTGGTGTGACGGTGGCCAAGAGTGTCCAACCCATGGTCTCTATTCCTGATCCTGCCACTATCCCCACAGGAAGGTTTTCCCGTCTCTATATATTCTTTTTTCCTCCTGTCCTTTTGGTGTGACTGTTTGTCTTTGGGGGGGGGGGGGAAGAAAATAATTAAAAATAAATGCCTATTTCTCTTGTGTGGGCACCTGCAGGGACTGGCACAATGGAGCCCTGATCTCATCTGAGGCCTTAAGGCATACGCTCCTTTAATGTAACTGTCTCTTAGAACATACACAACAAACAGAGCAGAGAAAAACTAATTTTCTGCTTTCTTTCTATTTAAATATACTGCCAATTCAAAAAGCAGAATCCTTTCATCATCTAAATGTCTTCCCTGTGTACAGCATTTTGGCGATTACAGAGGGAAAAAAAAAAAAAAAAGCTGAAGTTTGCAGTGGTTTCAGCAGCTGAAGTTCACGCTCTCGGAGAGTCGCTGTGTCCGGCTGCTGGTGGAAATCAAAGTGAACGGGGAGAAAACCTTCCCGAGCCTGGAAATCACACCGTTCCCAGGGCTCAGGAGAAGTATTTCCCCAAACTGCTCTATCAGTTTGTCTATTAAATTCATGCACTTGAATATCCTAGAAACCTGGAGTTATAAAAGCCACACGGTGGAATACTGACCCGAATTATTATTTTGCAACAGGTTCATTAATTTTTTTCAATAGGCCTTAATTATACTGAAATAACAGCCATATGGAGGTGCCCATTTTGCTTATATCAGTATCATATTATCGTGAATATTATTTTTTCAATAATAGCAATACTGAAGACAGAAAATACTAAGTACATCGTATTAGCTAGAAGGCGTTGCTCTCATCCAGATATTCCTCCTATAGTGAAAAACACTTAAGAAATACATTCAATTAATTTTGTTGCTGTCAGTACAATCTGCCATGTACATGTAGCAAATGTGAGTAAGTCTCAGTTTATACCTCCCAGGCTTCTTTGGAATGTGTAGAATTACAGCAATTAATTGCTGCTGTTTAAAGAAAATGTGAAAAACTATTTTGACATATACGCTGGGTAGTTGTGAGTTCAACACATAGAGGAGAATAAGCAGTGGGTGGGAGTTTCAGATGACTGGTAAATAACAGAAGTGTAGTGATTTGCAGTCGTTTAAAAATCAGAGGATAGATTATTGACTTGCATAAGAGATGACAAAGGAAAAAGAGAAGAATGGGCCTAATACTGCAAGACACAATCAATTACGAGCTGTTTTAGTAAAATAATGCTGACTTCTTGTCGGTAAGTTAGCCTCCTCGCTGCATACAAACGACAATAAAAAAAAGCTAATTCCACTGCTGCCTTTGTGTAAATACAACTCTTTAACATGTAATATTTTTTTTTCTCCGGCCCAGGGTGGCTGGAGAGTGTCCCTCTGCCAGGCTCAGACCATGGTACCGTGCCTCGGGTGACCCGACCAGCCGGGGGTCCCCCACACACACTCCTATGCATCCACACACACACATTTATGTGGGTATATAGAGGATAAATTCAGTTAGAGCTGCAGAAGAGAAGTGCTACCTTTAATCAATTACTGGTTTTGTTAATGTACTTTGCTATATGCGAATTTATTACTTTTTTTTTTAACTGCAGTTAGTGGTTTCTAGACAAAATCATAACAACTGCTAATCACTGGCATCCAGGTTACGTTCACAAAGGAAAACAAAAGCTTGAGAATACGTATTAGCTTCTGGACGAACAATGTTTATGGAGCCTCCAGGATTTTGATCTCTGCACGTCCCTAATGCACCAAATGTCGAAAATCCAAAACAACTGCCAAAACTCACATTTGGCCCTGATTATTTCCTTGTTTATCATGGTTAGCATTCCCCAGAAAAGAGATAATGTTGCAAGCTCAATAACCACAGAAAGTTGTGAAGATACACTTGAAGAGAAACATAGCTGCTTTCCTAAACTTGGTTCAGAAGGAAATTAGTGTAAAACTCATTAGATGTTAATTGAGTGGTGCACAGAAATGTTCAGGTCTCACTAGTGAAAAATACTACCTGATTTACATCTTAATGAAATGGTTCCTTCACATATGCATTTGTCTTTCATCTACTAAACCTGTATTTCAGCTGTCTTTTTATCTATCACTGTGAAATAACCCCTAAAGTTCCACCAGTAAATAATTTCTCAACAGAAATGGAAGCGTCTTGTCCATTTTCTCCTAATGTAGGTGATGGATATAGAAATAGCAATTATTATATTGCTGTTACAAGTTACGCCGTGAAGACACCAAGGAGTCTACAGAACTTATTGCCACAAACCCCCATTAGACCGAAGATCTTAGCAGTATTCAAATAGGTTAGTGTTTTGTTTGCTGAACAAGAATTTGGAGAGATAGACACGAAAAAAATGTGGCTGAAGAAAAAAAGGCAGCATATTTCACACGAAGAGGGCCTCACACGGTTGGGAAATCAGAAGGCTAGAAGGACACCATGAAGCAAGGACAGAGTCATAAGGGTCCATTGCAAGTTTTGCCTTCTTTTAAACATTTCCCCCGGGTCTTCACCAGCCCTGGGATGGACCCGGTGGTTGATTGCTCTCGTGAAAAGAGCAGTCCTCAGATTCGCAGAGACTTATTGTTCACCATCACTCTTGGCACGGTGCATCTGGAGCGTCTGCAGTCGGGTAGCACTCCATAAACAGGTGAACCAGACATGCAAAAAGTTAATATTCTGCTGTTGTGACAGCATAATTATCCCTAATAATAAAGGGAAACAGCTGCTTCAAATAGTCTTTCACTTAGAAAGTGTTTGGATCATTATACTTTGACTTTTATCATCTGTTTTTTGGATAAACTCCCAATGTGGTTTATGGTTCTGCAAAATGGTAACATCTCATTTTCCGATGACAGACAGATGGGGTTTGCTGCAAGGCTTCTCGATAGCGAGGCACGTAAGACCGTTCAAGATACTTAACTGCAAGAAATACTGGAGATAACAAAATATTGCCTTCTCTCACTTTTTAAGACTCCTGTTATTTATTTTATTTATTTCCAATGGTTTCAAGTTTTCTTTTTTTTTTTTTGAATGTTCACTATTATCACCTGGCAATCCTAAAACTTTGTGGGTTTTTTTCTCAGTGCACAGCGAGAGAACAACAGCTGTTCCTCAATTAATTGGAAGGCAGCGGGGAGGGGATGCAGTGTGGATCTCAGAGTAAGGTCGGTGGCAGGAGATTTGTATGCCGCTCATCTCCCCCTCTCCCTGCCTCCCTCCCACCCCCAGCAATCATCTAATTGGATTTTCATGTCCAAATCCTGTTCTCTTAATCAAAAGGCAAACAAAATCAATCTTTTGGGTTCCCAGAATCCAAGTGAAGCATTTAGTCCTAAAGCACTGAGAGACTTATTCCGCAAAGCTCTGTCAGACCCAGCTTACTAAATTGGTTAACCCTTGTCGCTAAAACCCACAGTAATCATCCACGAGATCTGCTCCAGTAATGCTACTTTTTGTTATATTAGGAAAGGTTTTATCTTCCCAAACCTTTGCAAAATCCATGCCATTGACATAGGACAAATGTTGGGGTCTTTTTTTTTTAGTTCTTTTTTAAACTATTTGTTATCAAAACTTAAGCTTTTGGAAGCAGATACTTCCAATACGTGGTGATACTATGCAACATTTGACCTGGAAAGAAAAGCATCTAAAAAGCATTTTATGAATTGCTATATATTTGCTCTGACAGACCAAATTCTTGAAATGGGAAGTTCAGCTCTGCTGCCTGTCTTCCTCCGTAGCGATTTATGCCGTGCAACACAGAGCGAGGGCTGGGGGCTTCCCTGCGTTGCCTTCCCCTGGCTGTCCGAGTTCTGGTGACAAATAGTTTAAAAAAGAACTGAAAAAAACCAAACCCATTCACTGGGCCTGCTAAATTCTGTGATAGCTGAAAAATAGCTCCATTTTATAATACCTTTGCTGCATTAAAAATCTGCATATCCATACTATGAGCTATGTCTGTGCTGAAAGGGGAATAATGAGAGATTGTGGCATCCCCAGTGATGCTTAGTCAAAACAGTATATTGAATTTTAATATCAACAATTTCATGAAAATTGTTCCACAAGAACGTAGTCAGGCATATATACCATTGATGTTTTACTGAAATGTGTACCTGCAGCATGGGAAGTGTGTTTGAACTTCCTCTTTCATTTTCATGTCGAGAGAAACAAGTTTCTTTTTTGCTCATCCAAATCTTTGAATATTCAGGGCGCTTAACAGAAAATGCTTGGAAGGAACAGACAGCAGCAAAAAGGGGAACGTGCAGCTCTTGAAATGGGGAGCTTGGAAGAATGTGAAGTTGAATTTTCAACACTTCACCAGCGCCTCTTTTAGAGAGAAGTATTTGTCTGCAGCGATGCCAGTGCTTCTCCTCTCCTCAAAAAGGACCTTACAGACACCGTCGGGAGCACAAACAATGACAGCTACAATTTCACTTGTCGGCTGCCATCAACAGCACAGACTCTGTCCCACCCTACCCCCATTATTACGCTGGGAAGAATTTGAAAATTGCACAGTTCAAAGAATACGGCAGAAGTGGCCCCAGAAACAACAGGTCTCAGGCACTGCAGCTAACGGCAGATCGCAGAGCATTATTTAAAACCAGATAACCTCTCCAGTGAGTGTATCCTTCAGCCCTGCAACTCCTCTCAGTTGCTGCAACGTGGACCTCCAGAAAAAAACAGCTGAAGCAAAAAAAGCTGAAACCATACCTTTAGAGGGTTATCTTACACCAGGATCACCATGCATTTGAGACTCGCCTGTACTCCAGACCCCAGAACCTCACTGGTTCAGGTCTGAGGGAGCTCTGCTCTCCTTTAAGCATCATTTTCTGACTCATCCTGAGGCTCTACTGCCATCTGAGCAATGAAGAAAATAATCTCTTCACACATATTTTTGGTTGCTTTTCAAGAGTGGCTGCCAACATGCTGTCTTTCTCAGCTTTCTCACTGAAAGAATCATCAAAAGGAAGATCCCTCTGTTATTCGCTCCCTCTCCATGGAGAGGCCACCCGATGTTCAACCTCTCCCATCTTCAGCCTCTCTCAAACCAATGCTCAAGTCAGAGCTCCTGTACATTGCACTAGGCTGAGGTTTCCTTTTCATATCTACAGATCCAGCTCCAGACCCCCTAACCAGGAATCTCAGGGTCATAAGAAGCACTTTTATCACCAACTGTCTCACAGGAGAGTGTTTTAAAGACACCACAGTGGTCCCTGCTTCTGCACTCAGCTGTGGTGGAGTCCCTATTCACCGCCAGTACTCAGAGGAGACCTCTGATCCTGGAGAGAAGCCTCCAATCCAGACCCACCCAAACAATTTTGACCTCCCTCTCCCAATTTTTTGAGTGGGTCTGCTTGAGCAAAAGCAAAGAAAATGACCTTTAGAGAGAAACAAAGGAAAGTACAAAGATTTCTTATGTCTCCTGATAGACTCATAAAGTAGCTGTATCGAGTGTCAGTGTTGACTGCTGGTTGCAGTTCAACATTACAAGATAGATTCCCAGCTGAAAAAACACAACTTGGTCCCAAAACAAATGTTTCACAATAATCTTTGCTGGAAAGTCACTGCATAGCTTTGGGAAACCTATAAAATTCCTCCAGGGAAGAATTTCCCTCTTGCTACGGTGCAGCCAGTGTTTCTTCCAGCATTTATCACGTACCGAGCAGCTTTATAACCTTTTGAAATGTGCAATTGCTGAGCTTGTGACAAACTTCTTGATCTTTCTTTTACAGGAGACATGTAGTGTTTTGCATCCATTATGCAAATTCAGATTGCAAAATAATTTCTCCAGGAATTGCCTGAATAAATCCAGCAAGGCAAGTTCAGAAGCACTTAGAGCCAACAGACCAGGTCAATAAGGACAGGGGTAGCCTAATTTGCGAGACCGCCTTTATGATTCGAGGCAAGCATGTACTTAAAGACAGAAGTAGAAGATTTAAACACTTATTTGTGCAGTTATGTTATTAATTCCTTACTGGGGGGGATGTGGAGTTGGACCTGAAGAAGGAAAAATCAGCAGAGATGCAGAATCGTTGGTATATGTGATTGCAGCTCGCGGACTGTTTCTGTTGAAGGACAGCAGACAGGTCTCTGCTTTTCCCCACTGCCCAGGGGGCTCCGGCGCTGGGTGGGACAGCACGGGCAGAGCTAACACGCCTGGGAGCACAGAGCACGGGCAGAGCTAACACGCCTGTCAGCACAGGCGGAGCATCTGCTGAAAATATTGTAGTTCAGAAGCAAAGGAGACAGGACACGCAACAACTTGTACTGGAGAAGGCAGAGGTTTAGTATAAAGAGCGGCAGAAATTGAAAAGCCACATCTGAACGGGAGCCAGTCGCTCACGGATCTTCCTCTTTGGCAACTCCTTTGCATACATTAGAGTAGAAAAACATTAATTATACCACAGGAATCCACGTCTTCCAAAAAGCAGAGTCTGTGCTGTTTCCCCACGGCGCTGCCAGCCTGCACCCTCGTCCCGCAGGCGTCACTGCAGCCCCCCCCACTCCCAGCATCTCAGCACCAACCCCACCTCCAGCCCAGCCCAGCCGCCCACCGGGCAGCGCCAGCCCCTGCATCCTCCTCTCACTCCCACCAGGTCCTTCCAGCCTCTCACCCCAGCCCCGAGATGAAATAAGAGGATAATCATATCCCAGGGTTGCACTGAGCTCTATGGGTTTGCAACACGAATGGAGCACTTTGCACCCTGAAGATGCGAAACCAAGCCCTTCTCCAAACGTTATTGAGAGTTCAGTGGTCCACAGCCTCCCAAAGCAGTCGCCAGCTTTCCGCTCCTGCCAGCGGCTGCTCTGACCATCTCTCTATACAAAATTTCCTCCAAACAACAGTTGTTCAAATGGAAAAAATCCAAGTAAAACAGAAATCTTAAAATCTGCCATATAAACTGCAAGTGAACTTTACGATCTAATCTTGAGCCAGTGGAAAATAAGTAGGAAAGGAAGAGACAAGTTCAAAAGGCCAGAGGTAGCAGTCGTAACCTTTTAAGAGTCAGTTATCCTAATTGAAATACATGTATATGTATCCTAATTGAAATACATGTATAGGATTCCTGGAAAATATTTTTAAAGTGCATTAAGCAAAAGAAAATGCTGGTGGCTCGAAAGCATGTGTAGAGTGTGAAAGATGTAAGGGGGGGGAATGTATTTTATTTTATTTGCTTGTGGCTTGGGAGCAAGGTTGAAAAGCTGCTGAGAGAGGGTCGGGCACGAAGAGACCAATATGGTGGAGGCCTTTGAAAAAGCCAGGATGCAGGACTGGAGGCCGAGAGGAACACATAGAAATTTTCTGCCAGCAAAATCATGTACAGCATGAGGGAGGAGTAATGTTGAAACACACACAGCAATATTTTCTACAGTTTATTTATTAAAAATCATTTCTCAGAAATAGCCATCTGCGTTCACAGCAACTGCTCTTCTCCGGAGAACAAATGTAATCTGTTAGTTTTCCTTCATATATCCTGCATCGTTGTAATACTGAGCAAGACTTGAATCTAATTCTTCTGACACACAGTTATGAAAAATGTAATTTTTAAACCTTAAAATATTTACACAGCCAGTGAAACTCACACAATTAAAGTCTGAATCAAATTGTCATTTATACGTGGTATACAACAACAGATCTGTTAAATTCAATCAGTTAAGATAAAAGCAGCAATAAAGTATCACCAGACAAGAGGAACCCATTTTTGTCTGCATCCAGCTGGTTGTTTATTTATGGATTCATCTGCTTAATAAATTTCCACCAGCCTTGCAAATGTGAACATTTTAATGACAATTTTGGAGAGGCGACTCGTGGGACTGGGGTGGGGAGGACACGAGCTTTCTTCTCAGCCAGGAAGATGATGTACTTAACTTTCCATCTGCTGAAAATTCATTTACTTCTATTGTAGCCTTGGTTTTAGTAATATTTGGCTGCTGAAATACCCTTTCTGGCCTTGCGCACCCAGCTTGGCATCCTGAAACCCACACTATCACCACAAACCGGCTCAGCCAAAGCCCGTTGCATCAACGTCCAGGTTGGGGACGTGTTTGCTACAGAAACGGCTGCTGTGAAGTTTGTATTTGAGTTTGGGATGTTAAACTCTCTTCCCGCCTAACAGGCAGGAACCCATCAGGTTGGGTGACTTTACAGTTCCCTTCACACAGCTACACAGTACGATGCCTTCGATGATTGCATTCTGTCATAGAATCACAGACTGGTTTGGGTTGGAAGGGACCTTAAAGCCCCCCCAGTGCCACCCCCTGCCCTGGGCAGGGACACCTCCCACCAGCCCAGGTTGCTCCA
>JAOXNO010000070.1:1143653-1161124 GCA_028565335.1 Limnodromus scolopaceus
GTACCTCAGTTTTTTTTTAACAAAATTGTTTTAGCAACTGGAATTTCAAGACTTGGACCTAAAGAAGACTGAAAACCAGTTCATTCTGTGATTCACGTGATGATACCGGCAGGAGGGCACTGGCCCCCGTGGGTGGTTACACAGCTCAGCCCAAGGGCCAGCCCTGATTTTTAAGGCAAAATGGCCCAAGTGCCCCCTCCCCAGGGCCAGCGGCGTGTGGGGTGTGAGGGGAGCCCCGAATTTAGGAACCGACCTGGATAGCCAGAGTCAAAGCAAGACGAGGAAGACAGTTTGTATTATTTAATACTAAAAGACAGTGTGCCATTAGTTAAGAACTGTGGTTATTTGCACGTCTGTCTCTACCCCCTGGATGCCACAGATGTTTTACTGAGCGCATCTGTATTTCTCACTGAATCTCAACAAACCCGACCCTTACCCAACCCTTCTGACCAAGAGGGAATTTAATTTAGGTATGCTGGGGCCAGCTCTCCCAAAGAGTCCTCCCACATCTTTGCACGTTATTGTAAAATCCCCCGTGTTTTCTGGACAGGAAAACTCTGCAGCTCCTGGTGGGTGTGAAGGATCCCTTGCCAGTACGTCAGGACAGATCCGGTGTATTTTCTCTCCAGACTCAGTAATCAGAGTAACAGCATACTTAGCCTTAATTGTCTTTAAACGCACTGCCAGGGAATGAAGAAGAGTACCACCACGGAGGTTACTGAAACAAAGTCCCCTCTTATAATTAAAGGCACTGGTTTCAGGGGGGTGAAGCTGCTCTGGCCGTGAGCAAGGGCAGCCTTCCCCCCAGCCTCGTGCTCCTGTACCTCTGTGCGGAGACCAGCCGAAACACTAACAGTGTTCATCTCTGCATTTCTCTTCTCCCCTTTTGTAAGAATCACAGAATGACATGGGGTTGGAAGGGACCTCTGGAGATCATCTAGTCCAACCCCCTGCCAGAGCAGGTCCACTGATCAATATTTCCAGAAACAAACACGGAGTTAAAAAATACTTTTGATTAAACAGTTGTGCCGCTGGTGGGTTTTTTAAATACAGATTTAAATGCTACAGACGCTCTGTTAAATTTTAGTGGTGAGTATGCTTTATTAGGCCATAGGGCTCACTTTGGACTTTGCAAGTAAAATTTTCCGTCACCTTTTAATTAACAGTCTTTCAGTAAGAGCGTAATTTATCTCCAGTTGAGGCAACAGACTGTATGAACAGAGCCTGCCTCCACCTCAATAGATCAGCCCAAGGCACCAGATGTTTTCCACGAGGAATAAAAGCCTTTTGGGTTGGGTTTTTTTTCCCAGTTCTTAGTTGCAATCCCTAGGCCAACATACAGAACCATGTTGGCATCCAACGGGACAATCAAATGGATGGTTAATAACAATGACTTTGTTGGGCTTTGGTTTACTCAAGTGAATGATCAGAAAAACATTTGTAAATTGGGGGCTAACAATTATATGCTACAGATTGCTTTTTAAAAGGAAACTAAAGGAAGAGAAATAGGCACAATATGGAGATACTGATGAATAGGATTGTATACAACCCCTAATCATAAGAAAAATTGGTCGGTCTACATGCTCCGGAGGCAGAGCACAACCCAGCTCCAAAGTGGACACCATGGAGGTCCCTTGGCACCTGGCTGGGCCAGTCCCAGGCTCTCTGCAAGGCTCGGTCGCTGCGGCTAAACTAAGACAATGGGGTTAACGTAGCTCTCAGGTCAGACCTGCTTTGTGTCAGGCAAACCCAGGTCCCGGCGGCATCACCCATCCCCAACACTCACAGCCACAGAGCTGACTCCAGCCCTCCCAGGGCAGCAGTGGTACCTGTGTGGGGCATCGGTTCCAGGGACAACAGCTCTCTTTACAGGAGCAGGAAAACTGTCACAGCATCTGCTTTTCAGACTCAGCACTTCCACTGCCAGACTGAGACAAGAGCAGCGATACTGTAGTTCAACAGGAGGGACCGGGCAGGGGACACTCGGGTCCCTCTGCCACCAGAGCGGTGACACCCAGCGGGCAGACGTCAAAGGGAAGAGGGAGCACAAGTCGGAGCCCTCAGTCTTCTCCTTGTGTCCCTAATTGTTTTCAGACCAAAATCTCGCTCCCATATCTGTCCCACCCTCTGCATTTCCTACGTTGGGGCGCTCAGGCACAACCATAAAACAGACACACGTGCTGCTCGTGCTGACAAACTTGGCTCTGGTGCTTCACCTTAAAATATGAAAACTAAGTTTTGCCAAAAGAGAAGACCATCTGCACAAGCAAACGCTTTGGCAAGAGTTTTCTCCCACATTCTTTCTCTCCCTTCTGCTTAAAGAATTATTGTCTTATTACTGGTAGCTCCCCTGAAACAGCTCAGCGTTCAGATCCTGGAGTATCAAACGGCATAAGTGAGGAACAAAGGAAAGCATCCTGCTCTGTCCTGAGGTATGCTGAGGTTCATAGAAATGGTACAAATTTCTAACATTCTGTTTGTTTTCCTGGTATTATGGAAAGTGTGTGTATAACCCAATTTTCAGCATGCCTTGTTAGCAACAACTGCAGGTCCCAGGAGGACCTAACGGTGTAGAGTCTCGTACTAACTCTGTACAGAGCCATTCTTTGGGGAATTTCATACTCCACAGTACAAGCTATCAATACAAAAAATCATAACTGCCTCTGGTTGCACAAACCTTAATGCAGTTACTGCACAGGCAGGAAAGTTAACTCCTTAAAGCCTCTTTATCTGATATTCTCATTTCAAACCACATTTATCTCCCACTATCTCTGAGGTTTAGCAAGTCTTGTCTGAGATGGCATATTGTAATTACCTTCCTTCCGCCGCCCTCCCCAGCACATACACATAAAGGCATTTGCATCTTACCTCCCAAGCTACTATGAAATGCCTTTGTTTTTGAACACAGTAGAACAAAAACAATGTTGTATTATTCAGTAGCCGTGGGAAATAGTTCTTTATTTGGATGCAATTAAACTTAAATGGTTAGCTCTGCTTTTTATCAAAAGCCTCTATGAAATATGTATAAACACAGCAATCTTTGCCTGCTCATTTATTCACTTTGAATAAACTATGCAGAATTAAATTGAGCTTTATTTCATTCTTGCTGTTAATAAGGTGGATAACTAGCTAGTAAGTTCTCAGGACATGTTACATGGTGTATTGATCTTGTTTCTTTAATCTGCTTCCAGAAAAAAAGGGGCAGGATTCTTGATGCTTCAACTGCCAGTATTTTCCCTTACTAAAAGTGGAGCTCTGTGCACCAGCCGAAACCGGAGGATTTTGGCCCATCTAGTTCTCATGAAGTCAATGGGCATTTGCTCATTGATGGTGACATCTGAGAGCCTGTGGCTGATTCTCATGTCATAAATCCACAGCGCTTTGGAAATCACAATTTAATCTGCAGGGTTTCTTAAGCTTGCTCTCTGGCCAAGATTTTGGGAGTGGGAGGAGATCTAACAGGAGTTTTCTGGGAAGTGTTATTGCAAGGAGGCTTTGGGGAAAGCAGAGGGAGAGTCCCGCAAGAGACAGCCTGAGAAATCACTGCCAGTTTGCTACCAAAATCAGCATCCCCAGTACAAACCCCTGGGGCTGCCCCGAGGCGGAGGCAGAGCTCGCACAGTCCAGTCTTGGGGCCCCAAATGCTTTGGGGCTCCCCCTGGCACAGAAGAAAACTCCACCCAGTTAAAGACCACGTCCACTTTGTTTTGGAAACGAGCACCAACATTATACTTTCTTCACCCTCAAAACAAAACTAGAGCATTTTTCCCCCAAAGGAAAATCAGCTTCATTTTCATCGTAATTCTGAATGAGAACTTGTTGGCAAGGAGGGGAGTTCCTGCAGGATGGAAACGTTGAAGATTTTACAGTTTTACCTATTGGAACCATCAGACGCTGAAGCCACAAAGTTCTGAAAAAGATCAGGTTGCCCGGGCAACAATTTTTTCCACAGTCAGCAGATCAGTCTGGCAACTTATTTTTAGCTTTTGTCAAGGAGAGAAATACCATCGCAGAGGAATGCTGGCAACAAACAAAAAAATGCACTGTTCCTAGAAGTAGTAAAAATATTAGTTTGATTACGCTGGCATGAAAGGAAATACGATCTATGCTGCTGCAAAAAGGCAAAGCCCTGAGCTTTTTCAAGTGAGAAGTCACAATGTGCATGGGAAACACCCCGATTTTGTACTGATTTGCATGAGCACAAAGTCAGCTACTTACACATACAAATGGTTAGCTATACATCTAAGAGATAAACATGTTTTCCCTACACAGAACCAGAAATCTGTCGCTACAAAGGAGCTATAATCATTTATTTAGCAAGTCCCTGACGTTTATATTCATATTACGCACATTTGAGCATTTGTCTAGAGTAAGAATATTTGAGAATTGGCCACACTTCTCAGATGTCACGAATTTTATTTTGGTGCTTCTTATGTGAAGTGATATCAGAAAAGAAATGAAATAGGAAAGATAAAAACGTACAGAATTAGTTGCAATGTTCTAAGGTAGCTTTTATTGCCATTTGTCCTTGTGAGCAGCAACACGCGCTCAGCAGCTCAGGCTCAGGCACATCGGCTGGAGCCCCGCGTTCTGCACATCGACACAGGGCGATCTCTAAGGAGACACTTCAGAAGTTCAGGGGGGAGCAATGGGCATGAAGCATTTTCTGAAGCACCTGAATTGCCATCCCTTCTTGAAGAGGTGCTATTTCTATCTCCATGATAGCGAAACTTGCCAATGATCAATAAACCTGCTCTACAGACGCCCTGGAAACCGTGCTCGTCCCAGTTTCATGGATTATGCCTTATTTAGCAGTACACCTGAAACTCTTTTTTTAAGAGATTCTCTCTGACAGCCACTTTCCAATCAGATGCAACCGCTGCCTCTCCAACCAGCAGAAGTTTTATTTCCCAGCTCAGTGCAAACTTCTACTTAGAGTTTACACGTGGAGAGGATACGCAGGAGATGTTTTATTCCTTGTTAAGCTACTAAGGCTGGTTTTAAACAGATTTCCTGCAAATGCGAGTCCAGGTGCTCTGTTGGACAAGCACGAGTGCTTTACACAATTAAAGAGCCCTGTTCTTTCCAGGCAGCTGCCGGAGCCCTCTGTCTTCCCAGGCCTGTTTTGACTTGCCAGTGCTCGGGCTCTGCAGAGCCGGGATGCGGGAGGACGGCACAAACAGCGTTTCAACTGCAATTCCCTGCTTCCAGAATTCTCTGTCTTTGGAGGGACCGAGCCAGGATGCTCTGGATTCAGGTGGCCACCAGTGACATCACAGCCCTGGACCAGGGATGCTGGCCTCTGCCCATCAGATGGGTCTTGAAAGGCTACGAAAAGCCCACGGGAGAAACCATTGCCTGGAGGGAAAGGAGGAGCCACCACAAGGAGCTGAGGCCCTTCGTTCTCCAGCTGTGTGCGAAACCAGGGTCACACACGGCCACCACATCACTCCCATTCCCGTGCAATATGTGCATCTCAGATGAGCAGAGAAACGGGGGAGGAGAAGGAAAGAAAGACCAATCCAAGTATGAAATGGCCAGCCCTTGGCCAAAAGGCATCACGTCACTGGAAGCATCTGTGCGAATTGCCCCACTTTGGGAAGCTTCCTCAGTTCTGTTGCATAATTCTACTAGAGCATTAATTAGTAACATGCACTAATCTGCACTTAAACTCCCTTTGTACCCAGATGTTGATATGACCCCCAGCTAGTCACTCATGTCTAGGTCAATATATCATCTGGTAAACTCGGGCAGCTTTCCCCTGCTCAGAAACTAAAAACCTCAGAAGCATAAAGCATCCAGTATCTCAAATCATGAATCCCTGGGTATTTTTTTGCATCCTACTCCTATCTGTTATTTCTCCATAACTGGGACACACTATGACTTATACCCCCTTACCTGTCACCCTTAATTTTGGTCAGAATGGATGCGATTCAGCTGTGTATTTCAGATGCTACCGGCATTTCAAAACCTGGTGCAATATGAAGGTTTCCTTAGCAACAGTCACCATAGGAAGCCCTTTAAAGATGCCTTTCCTGACTCTTGTAATTCTGCTTTTCAGAGATTTATACAGGTAAATCAGATACAAAGTTTTTGACGTGAACTTACAAAACAGCAGCAGAAAAATAAGTGTATTGAGTTTGAATGCAAATAACTTCTGAATACACCCTGAAAAGGTCCCTCCCATTTAAGCTCATAGTGTTATATCCAGAAACTTGCACAAAAGAAAGCAGAAAGGATAACTTTTCTAAAAAAAGTAGCCCCCAAAAATTCCTCTCTTCCAAGAAAGCTTGTTTGTGTGATCACCTTTGATAGGAACGAGCCACACTATATATTTATTATCTGTCATGTTAAGATAATTAAACAGCTGCTTTATGAACCATTGAACTAGTGTGTTGGTTGATGATGCTGTAGGTTTAGTTGCAATTCATACTCCAGTCCATCTTTCATAATAATCTAATAATGAGGTATCAATTAATTATCACAGCTTTGAAAGGAGACTGTAGAAAATGCCAAAGCTTCAGTAATGTCTCCAGTAATATTTTATTTTCTCTTTAATTATACCCCGAAAGCAAATCCAGCCAATATAGCTGCAGCAAAGCCACCACCCGTAAAGGGTAGACTAGCAGACCATTAATCACCGGGCTCTCTGCGAGGAGATACCTCTTCTGTGCTGAGCAAAACACGCGTCTGATTTTACAGGAGGCATAAGCAATAAAATACCTACTGCTAATATCTAATGTGATGATTCCCTTTTACTTGTGTACCTGCCACTGTGAAATATTACTGAAATAACCTGTTTTCAAGCATGATGCTTGCAGCATCAGTAAATCAGCATTTCACTGGCAAGGAAAAAACCACCCTTATTTATGCAGGACCCCTTGCAGAAATGTGCTATTTTTGGAGGAGGCAGCCATCATAAAATATTTTTTCTCAGAAAACATAGTTGTTGTCCATGATAAAGAATTATCCAGATCTCAAAGCAAGACAGAAGCATGGAGGGTGAAGTGAAGAACATGAAGAAAAGCCTTCCAAGCTTTGTCAGGGCAGTGATCTCATTATAACTCTGCTCTCTCTGCTCGGGAGGCTGGCCAGCTCTTCCTGCTGCCGTAAGAAAGGTTTACTTTCCCCAGCAGCCTATGGATAGTGCTCTCCCCCAGCCCTTCTCCTGACAGACATTTGCATGTGAACCGTTTAATAAATAAAAATTTTCTAGCTGATGAAACACTAAAGGAATGGCAAAGCCAAGGCTGCAGTCGGGAGGAGGCATAAACTGGGAGCCCTTTTGAGGGAACAAGGTAGATAAGGGCAGTAGAAAAGCTGGTGCTGTAAGGCTTGTATGCCTAATTGGAGCCAAAACACAAATGAAGAGCCAGTGGCACGGTAGAAGCTATCCTTTTGGAGGATGGTGTTTTTCTACATCTTGTTTGATCTCCAGAGGCAAACAAGTCTGTCCCACCTCCAGAAGCAGCACATCCTTTCCTTCTTTCCTTTCTTCCCTCCCCTGGTCCTCAGCTCTGCCCTGTCCTTCCAACGCCTCCTCCATCCACCCCTGGGGCGAGGGAGAGCATCCAGCTGAGGCTGCCGCTGGGACCACTGTAGAAGGTCAGCCCAGGGAGGTGCTCCCCACTCCACAGCTGCTGTGAGGCACCAACATCTGGCCAGGAAAAAGGAAATGCTTAAACCCCCCCAAACAGATTAAAGAAGTCTTCAGGTGTAATCAAAGCAGAATATTCCAGGAATGGTCAGAAATTCTTTCAAAACAGCTTAGCAAATTTACTTCTCAAAATACAGTGTTGTTTGGGACCAGGAACACGGGTCTAGGAGTGGCAGGAGCAGCCATGCTTTTGTCACCTTTGCTGATGAACATTGGCTTCTGCATAGCACAACCACGTTACGCTCAAACGAAATGAGCCCATTGATACAAGAGGCTCTGCCAAAAGGCCAGGCCTTTGCTGCTGTTTACATACTCTTTTTAAAGCCCACTTATCAAGAAACACAAGTAGATTATATAGATTCACTTTTTCAAAGTGGCTGGAGTACAGGTCTACGAGTTTCAAAAGGTCAGTCATGATTATTGACTGCTTCAAAACAGTACTAAAAGCCTTTTCATAGCAAAAGCACTTGATCACTGAAAAAAATATCGATTCAGGCACCAGAAAATACCACTACGTAGGACATGAAGAATATTGCAGAGCAGGAGAATTTAAACACACAAAGAACAATTCAGAAAAGCTTTTCACAGTTGGCTGCTTCAGGAAGGGGACATTTAAATGTAGTTTTGGACAATTGCGTGAATAGACAAAGTGCCAAGTTGTCCCTCAGGGGGAAGTTTGCAAAGTTCACAGCTGCAATGTCAAGGTGGGATGTCATCCTACAGATACGGAAGATGCTTAATCCCGGATTAAGAGATTACAGTTCCTTCTCTGAGGTTTCCGACATGAGGTACAGACAGGTTTCTAAAGGTGGCAAACAAGGACAGTTGGAGTCACGCATCCTTTGAGTCTATGCCACAAGCAGAACATAAAGAAAACTTTATCCTGTTATCATGTGGTATTTTCTGGGGTTAAATCCTAGAAGAGAGGGTTAGTTGGCCTCGAATACCATCACAGAGGAACAGATTGTACAGTTATGCACAGCAAAGGCATCTGCCTGGGTCTGGGCTTTTCCTGGTTTTGGAATGAAGGTGTAGGTTGACTGAAATGAGCCGGTAAGTGCTTCTCTTTACAAACTCATTAAAGAAATATAAACTGTGTGTGTTCAGGCTTCTAAAGTCAGATGGGCTGGGACAAGAGGGAGCAAGGGGTATCGTAAATTCAGTAATTTTCTCTTGAGAAATCTATGAGGACCACCAAAAAAAAAAAACCAACAAAAGAAAAAAAGACAAAAAGAAGTAATTAGCTGTCTACAGAAAGTGAATCCATCTCCCCTTGGCTCATGCACATTAACATCTAGAGAACTTCCCTGCAGGGAATGTGCTAAGTAAAGGAAAACATTTGGGGTTTCTACTGCATTACAGAGGGAAGTTTCCATTAACCTGTTAGTAAATGTGGACAATCTGCTTTATGAATTTCTCAGTGGGCATTTTCAATGAGCTGTAAAATACAGCGGTGTGAAACCCTCCCAGGCTGTGCCGTTACCAGGATGCAGATCAGCGCGTAAGAAACGAGCTGTGGTGGAAGCTGTGCGTACCTGGAGTCAGCTTCCTCCACAGCTTCAGAGGTAAAAAAAAAAAAGTAAGAAACATAATTAGGACTTTGAAAAATGTAACTTATGACACTGAGTAAAGCATGAACTTGGCTGATGTTTGCTTTGAAGCTTGAATAACACCTTATGTTTTAGTATTTGCTACACAAGATGTACCTTGATCAGTATCAAAACAAGACATCTTCCCAACACAGCACAATTCCTGCACGTGCTGCTGATGCCCATCAACAAATGCCGTTCAAAAGCTTCTTAACTACTCAAACAACACTGAATTTGGGAACGTGTTTTGCATCAGTGTTCAGAATTCAAGTACGCTGCCAGGAAAATTCTTGGTTTTATTCCCTAATCAAAACGACGACTTCCACGGTCTGACAGGCAGTGGAACGGCCGCTCACTACCCATTGAAAATTCACTCAGTGTTGCTCAAAAATAATCTCCGGGAAGGCAGCTGGGTTGATTACGATCACACATTGTTTTCTGATGTGGCTGCAAGGAGCCATTAGGGTTTCGATCACAAATGCCACCATTCCCCAAGAGGCAGGGGCTCCCCTTGCAGCCCACCCCCACCAGCCACCCCCCGGGCACACGCCATCCCGCAGTGTCTGGAGCAGGAAAGTCCCTTTTCCCAGCCACAACTACATGTATAGGGGCTGGATGCTTCTGCAAATGCACACACGCTATCTCAGAGCATCACCACAAAAGACAGACACTGGTGATGGAACAGGAACAAAAGAAACATCAAATCTCATGTTATTTTCTGACCAATCTGGACTCAAAAGGTCCCCAAAATCAATACGTAAATCCCAATGCACTTGCTGCTACACCAGCACGTGAGTTAGCACCGTCTGTAAGACCTGACAATGTAGGCTTTCGCTTCTCTTTGTATTTTATTTTTTTTTAAATATACTTTGTCTGCCGTTCCACTTCCTCCATTACTGCTTTTCCCTGTTTGCCCTTTCTCTGCTCGGCTTCACAAACTGGGACAATAAAACCCAAGAAGAATGTTTTTACACTGTTTCATTTCTTAAAGGGATGATCTTGCATTTAATACACTTAGGGGAAGTCCAACTTCTCCGTGAGGTTTCACCCTTGCTGATGAAGGAGAAAGACGCGGCTGAAATTATTTACCTCTGGCCAAAATGCTCTCGCTGTGCAAGTGGGAACCGAGCCCCGCTTTTTCCTTCCAGAGGCAGGTGACCTACCTCGAGCACATGCTCCTAGATGCTATCTGCTCACCAGCACATAATAAAGACATTTTACTCCAAGCCTCTGGGTAAAGAGGTACATGAAGAGAACCACTTTAGAGGGATTGTGGAGAAGAATGAAATCCTGGCTTCACAGACATCTCGACAATTATTCCCATTTATGTAAAGAGAGAGAGACGTAAGCCCCGATAAACGGGCTTTTCACCACAAAAACAAGACAACTTTTCATTTCCTGACTCATGCACAGAAATTATTTGTGGGCTGCTTATGTATGGAAAACGCATTTTTCACACCAGATAGCAAATATGTTCTTCTGAAAACCGAAGCTGCACTCTGTGGCAGTTTGCTATATGTTCATTAGAGAAAGATTAATCATAGGGGGCTGGCTTTTGAAGATGAGCTGCGTAGCACTGGGTTTGCCTGCCATTGTACCCAGCATATGTTTTCTGCTGCAGTTGACAGGTGGTACTGTTTTTTTATTGAAAACAATTAACATCAGGGTCAAAATGGCTGGATGTTTTATTTTTCTGTTCCAGGTCTAGAAAAATGTAATTAAAAATAATAGACAGGTACTTAGTTTAATTTTTAACTGTGTGCATGCCCAGCTGTGTGCGTAAAGAGCAGTTAAACTCGAAGCCGTTACGTTGTTCGTGCCTCCGAAGGCAAATCCACACACGAGAGCCAAAAAGAACTTTTTCCCTCTAAAGTGAAACATGAAAACATATACAGAAATTTGGTAGTATTTTTTAGTAGCACTTGGGGACTGACTTGGCTTATAGACAGATGAACCTCATTTAAGAGGTGTGTCTGTTGAAGCTTCCCCTCTGGTAACTCCTGCATTTACGTGGCTGGAGTTTGCTCGACCGGTTACGGAACGATAAGGAAGATTATAAATCCAACCCCTGTCTCAGTTTGGGGTTTTTCTCCTTCCCCAGCAAATACTTAGCAAGTAAGCACAGAATTGCATATTTATTTTTTCCTAAAGAACCCTCAAAATTTCAGTAGCTCCTAAAATCTCAGTCACCAGTTCCTTGGGAAAATTTTGCCCTGATTTTCCCAAACTGACCAGTGACCTTTGCTGAGAGAGAAGAGAGCACCTGCCCTTTAGCTCTGTCATCGGGTGCCCCCGATTGCCTGGTACTTGTATAAACAAAAAAACAAACAAATAATAAATAAATAAATCTGTATAAATATCTTTCAAAATTTCAAATTGTAAGAGATTTAAAAGGCTGCAAGGTCTGTTCTTTAGGTTTTTGGCCAACTTTGTGCTAAAAGAAGCCTGGATTTTTGTGATTTATGTTTTTCTGCAGTCAACAAGGACAAAGAGGAGCATGACTGTGCTAGGTGTTGAAATAAAAAGGCCTCAAAGCAGTTGTGGGAATGACTAATAAAGGTAATGCTAGAAGAATATTACAACTGGATTTTTATTTGCAAGGATCTTTACATTCTTTGGTTTACTAAAATGAACCCTTTAAACTAGTGACTGAGTAGAAAGTTAGTAAAATATTCCATTAATTACAGATTATCCTCCCATCTGAAGCGCTTGTAAACAAAATACAGTCTAAATTGAACCAGTATTTTAAGTGCACTTGTATCATCTAGCGCAGACAGAAATGAGATTAAATCCCCATCAAACTAAAAAAACCACCCAGTTTGTTCAAGATTATGCACTTCACTGGGAAAAATTTGTACCAACTACAGACAAACCAATAACACGAAACTAATCCAACAGAATAAATCTCTAAGCAAAGCTGATCATTGACCTGCCCCTATTATGATCATTCCAACCAAAATTAATTTTAAGAGTTGTGCCGATTTATATATTGGATCACCTAGAACAGGAATAAAGGCTGGTGCCTTGATAAAACATGTTGCCAGAGATGTGAGAAAATAAACATCGGTGTCATGTTTAGCATGAAACCTGTATTAATGGAGCTACTAAAACTATTAATTATGTCCACAGCTCTGTGATTTCTTAACCAGTTTCCATACAGTATTACTATTCCCATTGTTAAGATTTATTTCCTGGCTTAATGTCCTATTTTAAATTTTAATTTCAAGCCATTTTAAACTCAGCATATAAACTGTCACTTCAGAAAGTGTGTTCATTAAGTTATAGAAATGGTCAGAAATTTTGTAATTATCTGAGCTAGAATCCAGCTTTTAAAGCACACATCCTGATTTTCCCATTATTTAAAAAAAAAAACCCACAACATGTACATGGGGAAAAAAACCCAACGTTGAAGTTTATTTAAAGGGAGTTTTATTTGTAGGGATCATTAGCCTTATTTAAGTTATGTTATTTAATCTTGGCTGTCACAAGGTACTCTCCACAGATGAATAGTAAGTCGCTGCAGCACTTCTGGGATGGGCACACACATCTCTGGTTCCCTCACTCAGCACCACGTCTGACGTGGCTGGGGACACATGGAGCACGCCCAGGACCTCAGAGAGACCCCTATCCCTGTCCCCAGCTCCAGCACCCCCACTCGCTGCTGCACCCAAATCAGAATCACTCCCTGCTCGGTGGGTGAGGCACCATCCTTCGGGACCTGGTCTCTCAGATGCAGATCCACACGTAAACCCAACATCCAACGTGAATTCCCTTTGGCGGAGCACCTCCCCAGCTGCGAGAAGCTCATATGATGATGAGGAGAAACGCCATCCCGATGGAATGGCCAGGGATGACCCGATTCCTTCTGCTTTTGGCACCCACTTTCCATCACCGTGCACAGAGTGCTTCGTCTCTCCTGGTTTACAGCACCTAAAACACCCTGATCTTTTCCCAAACTCAAACGCATGTTGTGGCAGATTATTTTTAATAATCCATAAAATCAGGCCAAACATTTTGCTCCAAGTAAGACGTTGGGCTTATCTTATGGCCAAGATAAAGTTTTTCCCTTTTGTGGGAACTTGGGATTCAGCAAGGCCACGCCAGCACATCGCTGTAGGGGGACCGTGGGAACACGAGTCTTTTCATAAATCACTGCGAGCTGTCCCTCGCCTGGCACGCCGTAACGTAGCTGACATTTCTTTTTATCCCCAGGATATTCTGAAGCCAATTAATCTGTTGCACAACCTAATGAGATAAGAGGACATCCTGACAGGTAGAAAACCTGGAACGACCATTTTACCACAGTCGGATTTTAAATCTAAGAAGCGAGCGTACGGTATTGAGAAAACTTTTATTGATAAAAGCGAAGTTGTAGATGGATAATGAATGAACCCGGGAGCCCTGGTGTGACAGCACATCGCCTCTGAGCGCGTACCGATAAAACGCACTCCTGCTAATAAGACTCTCAAAAGTCAAGTTTTTATCACCCACTCCCACTGTCCTTGCAAAAACCTGACTCACTGTTTTGCAACCCCCCCTCTGTCGGTGGGACGCAGGGAGCTCATGGCAGGCAACACGTTACCATTTAAGCAGGGATGAGCCAGATCAGTGCAATAATCAATTATTCTTGCATCGCAACACCCACCAGCAGCAGGAACCTCAGCTCAGACACAATGACTGCAACGGACCTGACGCATTTCATCTGTTGGAATGAGGGGTTTTGCAGGTCTTGTGGTGGTATCTAAGATGCTTTCCCAGACAACTGGTGCTCACCGAAACTGGGCGATTGCTTAGTTTTGGTAATTGTCTTTGGGGATTCAGGAAAACAGGTTGGAGTCATTTTCTTTTAAACAGGGCATTGAAAACTTCATTTGCCACCCCTTAAATAACAGAAGGCCACAGTCTAGTCAAAAAGAGACAAGAAACCTCAATCAAAAAGTAATTCTCCTCCCATCCAGCATCTCAGAGGAGCCTTACATTCTGTTTTCTGGCCGTTCATATACCAGATAAGCCTTTTCCCCGAAGCGGGCAAGCTGGCTGTGGGGACAGCAAACTCCCCTTGCAAAGCTTGTCACCCACCAGGCTGCTCATTCATGGACATACAAGGCCTAACCATGGTAAAAAAATTCAGCCCTTGAACAATACTTTGATTTGATGCAGAAGCATCTCCATTATTGTTCCCAAGTTTAAATCCTGATTTGTCTCTTGCCAACTACTTCAAACAGAGCTACTTATTGAAAAAACTCAGGAACTGGGGAAAAGATTTCATAGAAACTTGTACTGCCTATCCAAAACTGCTCAAGTAATTGAACTATTTCCTCCCTAGAACCTGCCAAGGCAAATAGTCTGTATCCTGAGATAATGATCCACATCTCAGACTAGAAGGAGATCAAGATGAGAGCAAAAAGAGAGAAAATGGATGTAGTCCAATTATTGTAGCTCTAAAGCAGAGGAACAGATAACCATGGTATTACGTTTACATCATTAAATATGCTCTAATGTAGACAATCATGTTTTAAGAGGATCCTCTGGTCAGACCTGTGCAACATGGGCCATCAAACTTCACCTTGAATTCCTACCCATGAGCCTAACCAAGTGCCCTGGCTTAAGGGCACAACCTGTGTAAGGGTAAAACCTTTTTGGCTCTGCCTTCAGCAGAAGCCCCAGAAGCCTATTGTTTCACCAAAAAGCTCGTTATCAGGGATATTCCACCTCAGATTAAAAGTGTGCCTTATTTCTTGGTTTTTGCCTGAATCCATCTTTCAGCCACCCCCTCCTGCAAAACCCCTCTGCTTAGTTCCAGCACAGAATAAAACGCACAAATGAAAAAAAAAAAAAATCCTCAATTTATGAAGCCTTGTGTAGGAAACGTAGACGCCCTGAGAGCCTTGGAAGAAGCCCTCGCTCAGTTCACATCTCCCAGCCTGGAAACCACCGCTGGAGCCTGCGGTGCTCTCAGCAGGGAGTCACCAGCCCTCGGCTCCCCGGCAGCCAGGGCCCCTGCAGAGCAGACAGCTCCATGACACAGGGTTTATCCACACCAAGTGTACAACACAGCCCGTGGTTAAGTGTGTCGTTACGGCTGAAGTGGACCATAAGTGTCTGGAAGAGAACAGGCACCCCCCGGGGCAAAGGGCCGGTGGGAATCCAGCCCCAGCGGTGGGGCTGCCCAAGGGGTGCTCTGGGCTCAGACCAAAGACCCACAGCCCCAGCTCAGCACGGACCACGGTGGGGTCAAAGCCTTCCACAACCGCTGCGAGTGCAGCTCCCCAAAGCGCTGTCGCAAATAAAAATTCCAACAAAACCGCCCCCAAACCTCCTTGAACCCCTGTTCTCACACCTCACACAAAAGATGCTCTTTGCCCCAAGGGGGTCACAAATCAATACGCGGCTTTTGAGCCGAGTATCTGCAACATTTCATGAAGGCTGTAGAGACTTAAAACTGTAAAGAATGAGCTGGGGCTGTTTTGTCACCATTTATTATGTTGATTGTGTATTTATTCCTCGAAGCAGGATTCTGCTTAATGTTCTGTGCTTTGAAAAAGCCTGGCAGCTGGTGTAAATGAGTTATAGACCCATTTGCCACCAAATCAAAGCCCAGAGCCAGATCAAAGCCAGATAAAAAAATCTTTTTTCTGTCACAGACTGGATGGCTTCTTCTCTGCCCTGTAAATAAAATTGATATTATTTCATCCAACTTCTATTTTCTCCTGATCAAAATATGATTATGTCTAATGCTCTCCTGTCCAGGGCACTGAAGTTATACGAGATGTGAAAGCTTATTGATGTATTCAATTACTGGATGCTGCTCCATTGTCTGCTGAGCAGAGATGCTCAGTTATCGGTTCTTTAGAGCTGTACATTTCTGCCTAACAAAGTCATAACTCCCGCAATTACCTGCCTGATGGATGGAAAACAGAAATATCTCACGAGTCCAATGCTGTTATCGGCTCTTCTCCATCTCTAAAATGGCTTTATATTAATGAGATTAGGGCTGTGGAAGAGGTATCACAAGCTTTAATTATTTATATTTTTCCTCCTATGGTAGCAACACGCTCATGTTTCTTGATCTGCATAACGATTTTTCTATAGCACAGCGCTTCCACAGCAAGAACTGGATGAAATGTGAAAAGCAATAAAGTGCAACCTTTCTACGGGCTGGTGTAACCAGGGCTTACATATCTCTTTTCCCACCACTGAGACATCTAACCCACGCGCCACAACGGTTGTCACAAGAATCCTCAGCAGAACTTGCACTGAAAAGAAGAGGCACCCTTGCATTTAATTGGGCTGAAACACCCCGGCTGAGCTCTGGGCAGCCAGGGGCATCAGCTGCAGGTATCCATATATTTATAAACACACTGAGTATCAGTGACATTTCTCTCCCTATAGCTTTCCAGCAACTGCCCATGCTCTGTACCGGTACTGGTAATGAGTTGGTGGATGCACAATCCTGCTCTCCAAATGCCGCACTCTCACCTGGGCTGTTTCCTCAGAAATCTAGCTGGAGGTTGTATGACCGCTGGTGGTGTGTTGTTACCTCTGCCTTACCCCCTCTTTCTTCAAATAAAACCACCTTCTCCTACTGCAAATGACTGTGATGAGCCAGACAAGGAGGGGTATTTTCCACTCAGTGGTTCTGCGTTGCCATCCCTGCAGTAAGAACTGAGATTTTCATGTAAACAATATAGCTGTGATACAACACAACTGTCCCGAAGGCTGTTGAGGCTGGTTCTGGTTCTTTGTTTCTTATACTTTTTTTGTTGTAACACAAATATCAGCCTTGTCATCATCAAACACAGCAAGTTTCAATCCCACACGGAAGAAGTTATTTTGGAAGTGAAGCACATGAGATGACCCTGTAAGTACAGACACCTGAAAAAATTCCTGGTCCAGAGCAGGCTGTTCAGAAACGCTGCTGCTCCCTGAGGTGTGCAAGCAAAAATATTTAACTAAGAGATTAATTTTTCTCTCCTTAACATTTAGCGACGGGTGGTCTCGGCTGGGTCCAGCGCAGGGTGCGGTGTGATGCTGAGGCTCCCGTGGCCCACGGGGAGCGATGAGATCAACGAGCGGCTCTTCCTGGCGCTCGCAACCACGTCTCGTATGCAGTTGGTGACATTGAATTCATCGCCCTCAGCTCCCAGGAGGCGGAATTATGGAGCTCTTCAGCAGTGCCCGCTCAGCCCCTCGTCCCGCTGCTCCCTCCGCCTCCTTCCCCCCGG
>JAOXNO010000070.1:1161224-1181323 GCA_028565335.1 Limnodromus scolopaceus
TTGGTTCGGAGCTGACTGTTTGACAAAATGTTGGCACGGTGCAAGCAGCATTGCTTGGTAACACCGGCATAAAGCTCGAGATGGTCACACCAACGCCAGGGATAACCACATCTTCCCTTTAGACCCCACATTTCTTTGGGATGCATTAATACAGCAGCTTTTGCCAGCATTCAGTCTGCTGTAACAGTTAAGGAAGGAGATCTGTTACACTTAAGATCTAAGCAGCATTTCATACAGAAAAGCAAAATAGGCATTTCTCAGATCAGAGCAGTGAAAGCATCACAGATAAAATCCTGGGACAGCAGCTTGGAAGACCAGACATCTGCATTTATTTAACGATTAATCTCTTTGGACTTGTACTTTTCTCTGTATCTCAAATATTGTTTTCCTTCTTCCCTCAGGAGCCTGCAACTCTGCTGTAAGGAACCACAAATCAAGACAGCACGGCAGTATTTGTTTAGAAAGCGTATGTTATCATGTGAAGTGGAACTACTTATGACATTTTCAGAAAGCTATGAATAATCACACATCATTAAAACTGTTGATTGAAATGGTGCTTTGCCATGACATTTTTAATCCATGGCATAAGTAAATGCAAAATCTCCCTAGCAAAAGGAAAAAAAAAAAACCACCCATAAGTCAGGGTATTATACCCCAAAGTGTTTTCTCTGCTGTACCTGAGCTGTAAAATAAAGAAAAGGCAGGCGTTGCTGGCAAAGCCAACAGTAAAACTTCCATTGGTTTTAGTGGGATCAGGTTTACTCCAGTTGTGGTAATTTCCTACAAAATAAAGAGGATACGTTGTCTTTGGAAGGCTCCTTTCTATCACAGATGGAATCTTTCGATAGCTCTACATCCTTCATGTTAAAAAACTGCTTTATTTTGGTGAATTCAGAATATCAGCCTACTCTCTGATAAAAAAGCAAAACAGTAGTATCACATAATGTACACGCTGGGAATAATTCCACTTGTTTATAGAAATTGTTAAGACCCAGGCGTGCGAGAAATTGAAGGAATAAAATTTAGCCAGCCCAGAGCGCAGGAGAACTAGTGTACCAGAATATGGAGTGAGTCCCATGTGGTGGGACCTGATAGACCTATCTCCTCTGCAGGCAACACAAGCTCGGTAGGTCTGAAACCCAGGCGGCCGTTTCAAACGGCCCAGGAAACCGTCCTCAGGAACCCAAGATCCTACTCGTTCCCAAACACGTCTGCTCTAAACAGGACACCCCTGCCCAGGAAGGGGCAGTCACTTCCAAGCTGGTTTCTTAGTCACCAACAGGAACGAAGCAGAGTACAGTATAGAGGATATTGTCTCTTCACCCTGCATGCCAGGCAGGAGTACTTTAAGGAAGTTTCATTCCTGTAAATCTAAACTGACTTTTTTCAGTTAAGAAACTACTAAGAGATGCTGCATGTGTGGGTAACACTACAGAAAAATAAGAAAAAAAAATATTAAAAAACCCAGCCAGTGAAGAACATGATCCAAATTCCAGTGGGAAGGACATCTCCATACAGGAGCTACCCACAGGAGGGCACCCCCCATCTTGTCTGCAAAGTGTCTACCCTCTGCTATGAACTTTTTCTGCCAGCATCCAAACCACTCCACAACCTAGATATCAGCAAGAACACCACTGGCCAGGCAGGTTTCTCCTTGTTTCCTGAGCCCATCTCTTTAGCAGAACTATATACACTGAAGTTTCCACGTGGCCGAGCGGGGAAGATTGCACCAGTGCAGCAAACAGCCGGTCCAACTGGGATTTTGAACCTTGCAATGAGTTTGAAGATCCTCTTGGACCTGCCCAGTTCCCTGTATCCCACCTCCTGGTCTTGTTTCCTCCTCACCCTCAATTGCTCTTCCCACCACTCTTAGCCCCGCTGATCTCCTGCAACACCACCTCGAGCTGCCCACAGCTTTCAGACAAAAATGCCTGTCCACACACATCTGGTGTGGGGTTGCCAAAGACAGAATTTACGTCCCTACACCTTTGCTCTACAAAAAGCCCAGAAACCCAAGTATTTCTTTAAACAGAAAAACAAAGGCAAATCCTGTTTGACCCTGAACTAAAGCAGTCTCAGCCAGACTGTAATCACGCTGGAGCACTTTGGGCTGGATGGTGTTGCTGAAGCTCATTTGTTGCACCACCACATGCTCAGAGCACGGCCCGAGAGCCCTGCCCCGTCCTCCTAAACCTGCAAATATTTATAGCATTTATCTGAGTAACACACGCCTGTTCTCCGTGAGACAGGCACATCATCACACTCAATTTTGACTGTAAGAAAACCCTCTCTTTCTCACTAGGTTTCTGGCTCACTTTCACAGGAAACTTTGGTCCGAGACCGACAACTAATGAACTTCCTCTCAAGCTGGTAGAAATTTGCCAGAATTACAAGCCACTGACAATGGGGAGCACATCGCTGCTTGAGGCCAACTGGTGTTTCCCAATGACCCTCTTTTCATCTTGTGTAAGAGACCAATTTATGCATGCTAAGAAACCCCCCTCTAAGTATTTCTCAATATTATGCATTTACCCATCTAATGGCTCAGACAAAATTACCCCAGGACAGGCACTGCTATTACGTGGCAGCCTTTCCAGTTGGATCATTTTAAACTCTGTATTCTAAATTTTTGAAAGTCACTCCATTACTCAGTTATTTTGAAAGCCAGCAGCAAAGTTACAGGTGTGTCTGGCTCCTGTATCTAAGAAGGTGCAAGAAATCACAATATCTTGAAATGACCTAAAAATGAGAAATGCACACACTGAAATAAATCCTCCGTGATGCTTCTATATGCCACTCATTTCGGACCTAATCCAAAATCCACTGAATTCGAAGAATCATATTCATTATATTTGGATAAAGCCATTATTCATGAAAAGTACTTCTGCTTCCAAGCATGCTCTGATTAAACACAATAATACATCCACATCTCACATGCAGCGAATAGTCAAAGCAAACAATTTACAAGCTTTATTTACAAGATCTATGCAGTGAATACCAAGGAATAAATAATCCCTTTGCTGAAACCAGGGTCAACTCACACACCAGAGGGACAGAGAACCAAGACAAAAATTGGAGTGAATTCATTTTATCTGCATGGTTTAGCCAGCTCTTGGTACAAACTAGATGGAGAGAAGTTGAGCTGGATTTGAGTTCATTTGATTGGGATTATTTTATGGCACTGCAGGAAATACGTAGGTTTTGGACAGGGGAATCTGAGCTTTAAAAAAAACCATAACCTTGCCTCGTTTTTCCCCCACAGAAATTCCCTTTTTTTTTCCCAGACTGCCACTAAAGAGCACACACAGCAGAGCGTCCACTCTGGCACCTGGGAGCGGCGGGGCGATAGGAAGAACCATAAACCCCAAATAATTCTCTGTTGCACAAAACAGCATCCGTCCGCCAGCGCCAGGATGGCGGGCAGCAGGCGATTAGCGCTGGCAGCAAACGAGCAGGCTGGCCTGCCCAGCCCTGCCCAAAATGACTGATAATTGCCCCGCACAAAGGCATATTAATTCCACAGCAGCGTTGTCCAAGACGCGAGGAGCCGCAGGATGCGCGGCCGCCGGGAGCCAGCGGCTGGAGCCCCGCACGTCGATGCTCTCCTTTCTTTATGGTGTCCTTCTCTGCTGGCAACTGCTTTTCAGAGCTGCTGGCTTCCGTGGATTTTTAGCATATTCATTAAAAAACTTGGACCAAATCTAGTGCCTCTCTGCCAAGCAGAGCTGTGTGTGAAGGCAGTGGCATTGCTGGAGATATTTATTTTGAAAAAATAAATAAATAATCAACCTTTCAAGCTTATATTGTCCGGTGAGTTGTTCAAACAACCTCCGATACCAAACAGTTCAACAGAATATAGGCAAAACTTTATTGCCATTTACGTAAGTACTCCTCCTGTAGTTCTAGCCAGAGGTGAAGCCTGAGCCTTCTGGATTTGTTTACTGGCTAAAAGGAAAGCTTAGATGCTCATTTTCTCCCTAGAAAATAGCCTGATAAGACAGTCAAGTCCGCACCTCCCTTACAACTACAGGTCCCAGAAAGCAGCATGAGCACTTGGCTTATTTGGATTAATTTTTCAAGAGTGTAATTGCATTTCTGCCATAGCATGCGAGGTGGTATCGGCTGCTGCTGTGAAACAGCGTTCCCGGGGTGCAAAGTTACACCAACTACACCTTTTGCAGGTTCAACCTAACTTCCTCTAGAAATGCCAGTGAGGCAAAACTCGTTAGCAATTAAACATTTTCCCAGAAGTAAATAAAAATATTAGCGACACTAAATAAGAATACATTTACACCCTCTGGATGTCCAGTCCAAAGCAGTAAAAATAAGCCAGGGGAACAGAGTATGGCTGTGGCTGGGTTTCAGAAACAGCCGCAGAGATTTCTTAGCGCAATAATATTTATTTCAACTCCTTCAATGTAAAATGAAAGCTGTAGCACTTCCAAAAAATGCCGTTAGTGCTCAACAGCAGCACCTGCTTATGTCTCACTGCCGTACGCCAGATTCACAGGCAGGAAATGTTTTAAACTCATTTAACTTCACAATTTTAACAAAATAAGAACTGAACTCCTGCCAGATCTGAAAAACATCTAAATCTGGTTCAAGTTCAGTGAAATAATCACATTTGAGATGTTTTCACTGAAATATTGCCTTTGACTCAACTCTCTTGCGGTATGGATGGTCATAAATTTTAAGCCTCAAGAGGTTTTTACAGTGTCATCCTTTTTGAACACTGATACTCTGCTTTGCAGTACTTCTCCCCAAAATCTCACAAGCCATAATATTCTCAACCGCAGAGTCAGTTTGAGGGGATGCAGTTCTTAAAATGAGCCTCTATTAAAATTCGTTGCAACTGGCTCCCAGTATTTGGCAGTATTAGCAATAATCATTAAACCCAGCTAAAAGCCCTGTGACAGAATTCTGGGGGACTGACCAGAGAGAATATCTCTGAAAAGTGTGTGGTTTTATTTTAAAGGAGCTTTCCTTGGAGAAAGAACTCAGCCTGATTGCTTTTGGTTTACAAAAACAAGAAGTTGACATTTTCTGCAGGAAGTACAGCATTTTCTGATTAGCTCTAATAGCCACCTTTGGGAGATGCTGCAATTTATCCCAGCATCTGAAGTGGTTGAGTGTCATTAATTGCTATTCACTGGGGTGTTCAAGGCTCTCGGTACCTGGTGGAGCCGGGAACCAGCCCGCGGGCCAGGGCTGAGCAAAACACTTGAGCTCACGGCTGAGGGCTGAGCTGAGCACACACCTCCCGAGTTTTGTTGACCTGGAATTGTGCTTTATAAACCCCAGCAGATGTGTCAGATCGAGTGCTAGTTTAAGCATCCAATAGCAAAATATGCATCCGTTATTCATTTTTCCAGTTTCAAAAGCTTTTTCATGCAGAAAGCAATGCTGGAAAATTTTCCAAATTTTTCCCCCTGTATCACTCTTTTCTCTCCTTGTGTTTCTCAAAAACACTCCCTCAAAACTAAATATATCTCAGTCCAATATTAAAAACGCATAATTTTGTTACCCCGATAAACCAGATCTTGATAATGCTAAAGCTACAGTAATATGTAATTCTTGTCAAATGAGTCACTTATTTCATTTCCCATCCTCAGAGATGTGCTCTCTACGTCGGTTTCTGATGGAAACAAATGAAGGCGATGATTTGTCTTGAATAATAAAGCACCTGCAGCTGTTTGCAGCATTTAGAATGATGGTTTGTCATTAGCAGAAACGCTTATACATTCCAAGCACCCTACATGCCTTGCAGGTAGGACGCCAGGGTCTGTGTCATTTACCTCTGTTTCTCACCATTTCCCAATAACAAGAACATTGAGGATGCAGCACGCACATCACCTGCCCAGAAACGTGTCTTTGCTCTAGAAAGTGACCTTTCAATAAGTCCCCTCTGCCCCCAAAGTGTCAATAGGAAAGATTTCCTTCCCCTGGAATCAGGTAGGACCTCAGGAGCTGAAGCTCCTCCTGGGTTCGGGAGGCAGTGGCTGTGGCGGGAGCCCGTTCTGGGGCTGAGCAGTGGTAAATGCTCCATAACTTCAGCGAGGGTTTTGAAATCAATTGTACAGGCAGATGTTGCCCAAGTGGGGAAAGCTTTGAAGACCAAAAGACATGTTTTTCTGTCTTTGTCCTTCAGAACCCCAGTGAGGTGAGACCTATGAAGTCCCTGGGGCAGACCCGAGCACGAGGAGGTGACAACGCCGGGGAACCGGCCGTGGGGCTGTGCCAGGGGCTGGCAGGGGAACCGGGAGCAGGTTTTGCCATGCAGTCATCCAGAGAGGAGCTCAGCTTCATGCAAAATGGATTAACTCATTACAGAAAACAGGAGAATAAATTGCAGAGGAACAAGCAAGGGATTTTCAAGGCAGTTAACACACTCTAAAATAGCACGAAGCTCCTGTATGGCTAGAAAGGATGAATTTGTAGCAGTATAATTTACAATTTAGAAAGTTCAAATAATCACACATGAATTGCTAAAATATTCATTAAGGGAACACAAGACCCTTTTACTTTACAGAGTAGCTTCAGTTTTTCAGCAATTCCAAGAACGCAGCCAGGTGAACCAGTCACCCGTCACCCCCCTGCAAACCTTTGGTGACCTGTCAAGAAATGAAAACTCCCTCCAGTTGGCGTTTCCCATGGCTGGGTCTGAGTCGGCAGCATCTCCAGCTGCACACTCATAAGGTACAGCTCCAATGCAAACTTAAGAGTAGATCAATTACTATAATTAACAAGATCAATAGTAGGTTAGCAAGAATGTATTTTTCCTCTTGGGATGAAGTGTGCTGCAGTCACATCGCCTTAAGCTCAAGCAGATCCCCGGCTGAACGCAGCAACGTTAACACCACAAGGACTCAGGGCAAGCTGAGGAGAACCTTTCTGCCGATACCTGCATAAGATCTTTCCCCATCTCGGTGACATCCTGGCTCTGGCCCAAGACTGACAATAATCAAGGCACAAATCCAAACTAGGCCAATTTTCACTGCCCTCCATGTAGTCATGGTCTTTGAAATGCCACCGACCTGGCACCACACACCCAGGAGGAGCTGTACCCACTGCTGCTTTCAGCATGATGGTCACTATGTTGGGCTGCTGTGCCTCTGGGCACCCTGCACAGCTTTTGTTTGTCCTAGTCTCAGTTTATTTCACCTCAAAAACCTCTGCCTTCAGTTTCCTCATACCCATGAAACGATATTCCTAATTCCTCTGGTCCTACTCTTTTGCCCTCCCAAGCTTCTGCTCCTTCCAAGAAGCAACAGTCTCACAGATGTTACAGAGGACTTCATATTGCCCTACCAGTCCAACAGACCTATCTCCACCCATCTGGAGACATACCAAAGCAGGCTCCTCAAGCCAATATCATATTTGATGCATGCCATATACTATGCATCATCCTCCAAGCCCTCAAACTACTGTCTGCCAGAAGACCTGAGGAATGAAGGAGGGCGCCTGTGTGACCTCCTCTCTGGCAGACGAGGCTCCGTGCTGCCGAGGAGGGGAGTGCTTTTGGACAGACACAACCAGTTCTCCCAGACAGCTCAGGGAGATTGTGGAAGTGCCACCAGACACAAAGGAGCAGCGACCTGCAGACAGCAAGACACCACGATCCCTCGCCCAAAGGCTGAGTTGAATAGTCAGGAGGCTGCTTGGCTGTGTTTGTGCTTCCAGGCAGCTCAGGGGAGAAAACCTGGGAGCTCACATTCAATAGCCCAGCAGCTGACTGATGGCCCTCTGCTGCTTCCTCTGCCTCCCCCTCCCACAGAATGGTTCAAGTTGGAGGGGACCTTAAAGATCATTGAGTTCCAACCCCCCTGCCCTGGGCAGAGACACCCCCCACCAAAGAACCACTTTGAGCAGGTTCCTCAAAGCCCCATCCAGCCTGACCTACCCTGGTGAGGTGGGAGCTCTGGAGGCAACTGCGGGCTCTGTAGCCCCTACACGCTGGTCACTCCAGCCTTTGGGTGCTCCATCAGGGTTCTTGTGACAGAGGCCAGCAGTGCTGCTTGCTTCCGGGTCAGCACTGGCCTCCTGCGCCCTTCTGGCCAAAGCACCCTGTCCCAGCTGATGCAAGACACAGTCTCTGATCATCTCTCTGTTCCTACAGAGATGATGGAACCACTGGCTGACTCCATCACCCTTACAACAGCCCCCCGAAACGGGCACAGGGCAGGGAGTGGGGAGCAGGCTCCTGGAGAGGGGTGGGGGGCTCTGCAGGACCACCACTGCTCCAGGATGCCTTATGGAAACTGACCTCCATGCTGGGAATGGAGTGGAGCCTCATGGGCAAGTCGCTTGGGCCACATCCAGGAGCTGAGGGAATGGCCCCGCTCCTTGTGTGGTGCTTGGAAACAGCCACACTCGAACAGGGAGTTAAGTGAGAGAAAGCTATTTACACCACCAAACGATAGGGGAAACTCTCCTTCCTCTGCTCCCCCCCCGAAGAAACATGAGATCCTAGAAAAATAATGCTTGAGAAGTCACCTAATATATGTCCTCAACCCCAAATCAACATCAAATCCGTTCCTAGCAGATGTTTGTCTAGTCTAGCCTTTAAAAAGCTCTGAGGATGGAGGTATTTTCTGTATTATGCTTGGTTAGGCTACGCATAAAAGTTAAGAGATTTTAGGTAACACCGTGCAAGCTGCTACAGCACATTTCTCGAGCCTGTGCACAGGGCTATTATCATATTCCAATATTATTGGCATTTACTTTTGCTGTGGGTTGCTGAAATAATATGAAATTCTGATTGAATTTGTGCTGCCAATGGAATAGCTGGAAATCAGTAAACATGCCAAGAGCAGGCTGTGTCTGCGAGGGCGCCAGGCAAAGGACTGCCACAGGGAAAGGGAGAAGAGCCTCGAAGAAACACTTCAGAGGGAATAAGCTCCGCTAAGCCCTGCAGAATGGCTGGGGGAATGTCTGCCCCTCGTCACAGGGATCCCTGCGGTGGCCTGAAGCCAGTGGGTAACGTCTCATCTCACGGCCATTGAAACGAGAGCAGAAAGAGAAGAAAAGCAGAGAGGAAGAGACTATTCCAGAGCAGCTTTGCTCACACCAGCAAGGGTTTTCTGCTTTACGGAAAGTATCACATCACCTCAGGTTTCTTATACAACCGGAGCTCTCTACACAACCTGTCAGAGGTTACAATTTGGGTTTACTTCTGTGCAGTTTCATGTGTCTTTGGTATGACCTTGAGAGCTGTCACTCTGCAGCAGCTGAGTTTTGGGCAACCAGCTTGGCTGAAGCATCCACCAGCAACGGTTGCCCATTTTCCTTCCACAGCCTGTGTCTGAGGGTAGTTACCAAACACATGCGAGTTTGACAGGGCTCACGTAGTTCTTTGGCCTTTTCTCTTGCATTAAAGTCCTCCCAAGAGCATTTTCTGTGCTCTGAGATGTACAAGCACCACTTCCCTCAAGAAAAAGGAGAGGTGGTGGGCAATGCCCCGAGGCCATGGTACCCAAACCCCGGGCAGGAACAGCCTCGCTGCACCACACGAATCCACATGAAATGCTACACACCAGCAGCGTCTCCGTCCTTGCTCTCAGCCACCATAAGGAACCTCAACCCTCGTTCAGTTTATCCTGAAAAGCCTGTACTTCAAAGTAGTGCTGCAGCCAGACGGGAACGCTCGCGTCTCTCCGCAGTCCTTAACCAAGGTCTTCAAACGCATGTTTCATCTAAGCACAGATATATCCCATAGGATTGTCTCTTAAAAAAACCTGCTTTTTCTGAACCAGTGTAGCAACAATAAGAAAGAAGTAGTGGGGGAAGAAGAGCCCCTTTCCTGTCTCACTGCAGCAGCAGAGAATTCTGCCCGTTAAAGACAACACAAGCAGCGCGCGGGCAGGGGCTCAGGATGCACCAGAAAACAACCACACGCAGAAAATACGGTTTAAGGGCTGCATTTGCAAACCTTTGCAGGCATCTAGAACCCTGTCGAGCCCCGTCACAGTTCATGCAGTCACCCCAGAAACTAATCATCACCCTCACTATTATTTTCAATTGTTCCCAAGCAATGACTGCGCATGAGCAATGTAGAAGTAAAGTTCTAAATTATTTATAGCACTCAAACACCTTGACTAAAACGCTAGCCTTGCCCACGTTCGTGATGGCTCTTGGATTGGGAGCAGAGAGTGGAAATTAGGATTAGGAGCAGAGCAGAAGAAGTCAGGACAGAGACTACGATCCAATTATTATTTTTGTTTGAACCACCTGCTCAGCCTTGAGACACGTTCTATTTTTCACGTATCAGATCTCCCACACTAGGCTTCAGGAGATCTGCACTCCATTCCCAGCTCCTGGGCAGATCTAATACAGCTCTGACCAGGGCATTTCATTTGTCTGTGACTCAGTTTCCCCACACGTGAGAGCGAAGTTCATTTGCTCAGCTATTACTGCGATGGCCTACGTGGGCACAAAACCAGCTCAAGGCAGTGTTCATTTAGAAGAAGACAAACCAGCTTTCTAGATCAAAACAAGCAAATCTAATTTCAAATCAGAAAGCTATTTTTATATTTATTTAATTATCTTGCCATTAATGCTTTCATTTTTTTTTTTTAAAGAGAGGATGTTCAGTTTCCTGAAGTGATTCTATTAAAGCTTCTTTTAAACCTTAATTTCTCTGAATGTACCAGGCAATTTCAGGACTAAATGATTACAACTGCCATTCATTCAGAAAAGCAATTTAATTTTGATCAAGGCCTACTCTCTTCAGCTTTGAATTCAAATTAAGATAGGCCACAATTTTTGAATGTAGTCACTTCTAAAATGGAAAAGAATTTGCTTCCTGCAAGGCATGTGTGAACTCTAACCACACCAAAAACGCACGTTAGATAGCTGGTACTTGAAGCACAATTCTCATTAAAAGGGATTGTAGCATTCATGTCCTGGAAACATGAAGAATAGAGACTAATGGATTAATCCACGGAGAGCACCACAAGGATCTTTACCTCGTCCCTGCTGGAATAGCCCTCCCACAACCCTTCTTCCTTTATTCAACTCCCAGCACACAGGGATGCTCTTGCTGGAAAGAGCTCACTGAAATCAAAGTGGCCAAGAGTCCGAAACGCGCTTCTCTCCAGCTGCGTGTTGGGACACAGGTAATGGTGCATTTGACTTTGCTCCAGTAAATCCAAAACCACCTGAGCCGCATGTAAGACAGTCTACATCGGAAAAATATGCTTACAGTGTTTACATTGGATATGTTTTAATGAAAGCACACCATAAAAATAAAAAAGCCTGCACCAATGAAAATCCTCACTTGCATAATCCCACACACCTGAAATCAGCCAGAATCAAATTTCATTCTTTCCAGCTGTAGTGATTTTTTAAAAAAATAATTTCAAGTGACAGCATTTATCATCATGTACTTTTCTAAAAGGAGAATACATTGGTGGGTTCGCTGTATTTTAAAGCTCCCGTGATAAAGCCAGGAATTCGGCATTTGCATGTGAAAAGTTCTGCAGAGGAATGCTCTTCTGCCAGCAATTCTGCCAGCTTCAGCAGAGTGACCGGCAAATTGAGGACTCGACATTACACACGTTTCATTTCTACCACATCACCAATCACTGCCTTAAATATATCCATCATAGATGCTAAATGTATTTAGAGATAACTCTATAAAGATCTCTCTATAAAGTGACTAAATAACCCAGCTTTTCAATAGCAGATGACTGGAATCATTGATGCAGGGGATCACTTTTGGTCCGATGTTCCCGATTTCATTGCCCATGACATTGGAGAAAAAAAAAAAAATCAATATCTGTGCTGCTCTAAAACTAGTATTTCATCCACACTTCTGCTTTGCTGCTAGAACACAGAATTATAGGACCACAAGGGACCTGGAGAGGTCACAGAAGTCACACAGATACAGCAATGAGGCACGGATCACGCTTATGTCATCTGTGATCTAATGTTAACCAACTTCCAAGGAGAGAGGGTCCACAGCTTCTCTCAGACAGGACATCCCTTGGCAACTCTTCCTGCAAAGAAGGCTTTTCCTACTGCCTAACTCGAAGTCTCCCTTGAACAAACCTGGAGACATTCCAAGTGGTTAGAGCATCGTGGACATGAACAAGTAACCACCTTTCTCCTTAACAACAACCCTGTACAACCAGAGGTCTCTCCCCATCTTTTCTACAGACAAAACCTCTATTTCCATCTTTCCTTGGAGGACATGTTTTCCAGACCCCTCAACATCCTTGTAGCTCCCCCATGGATCATCCCCAGAGGATGCACATCATTCTCACAATCCTCTGCCCATGCCCTTAAGCCAGCATCTCCTGTATGCTACCTGCTGATACCAAAGTGATACCCAACGTCTCTGCAAGGTACCCAGGCTGGCCGCATCCCCAGAACTAACCCGTCCCTCCTTTTCCCAAACGTGGTACCAAAAACACCCCATGACCACAGCTGCAGATTGATGAAACAGAAGGCAAAGGTCAGCTCAGACAGAAAAAAGATTCAATTGTAAAGTTTCTTATTTTAATCTAATAAGATCTTGAAGGTACCAAGCAAGTGAGTAAGTGCTTAAGGTCACTTTCCTCCAAAAACATCCAGATCAGCCCTCGAATATTGTATGTAATTGTATGGATAACGCCAAAACGGGATATTTTAACACCGACCAGGCTGCAGTGTTACACGCAGGAAGCACAACTGTGCCTGTTCAGTGGGCTGTTTGACAACGGGATTATCCAGAGGATGCTCCAAACAGCCTGTGTAAAGCCTGCTCTGGTAAAAGTTGGATAGCGTGATGTGTTGTTGGCCTGCAAACCACGCTAAGCAAGCTGTATTAACAGACAGAGGTAGCTGTGGGCATCAAAAGAGAATAGTTCAAACTTGACTTCATATTTGGTATGGAGCACACAGGATTTCAGTTAGTGAGTCACTGCATAAACAAAATACACCTCTAAAAGCGAATATTCAAGCGTGTGAGTTTAGTTCAGCCAAGAACCTAATTCTGCTTCTACCAGATTTTTGCCCTGCAGCCAGATCAAAAGATGTAGGTCAACTTTAAAGAAAAAAAAATTTTAAAAAAGAGAAAGATTTTGATCGCAGTTTACTACAGAAACTTTAGATCATTCACAACTTAATTTCAATCCACTGCATTTTTAGTAACGCTACTATTGGATATTGGGGCAAAGTAGTACCTTTACTGTAAGGGAATCGCAGTTTTCAAACAAAGAATGATCTTTTTCAGTCCAGCAAATAGCAAGTTACTGCAGTCCATTTTCAAAGTATTAAAAGCAATGAAGACCTGTTTGAAGACTGCAGCACCACAAAGCCACGGAGCCTTCCAGTGCCTTGCCTGGCAGGAGCAGTACAGAATTTAAACACTGAACAAAAACGCGGCTTCAAAAGAAGAAATAAGTCCATAAAGTCCCCCTGACTTTTCAATAGGGGCGGAATTAATCTAATTGAACCAAAAGGAATAGGAGTTCCTACCCCACTTTCCTTGCGACTCTGCTCCCACTCCATGGCATCAAGTAGAAAGGAATCTTATTTCTTGAATTGGAGACTAAAAATCCATCCAAACTACCCAAGAATTTGCCAGTAGGTTTTTATTACACTGCTCATACCTTTTTATATTGATGATAATTAAGATGTTACCATGTGAGGCAGTTAATATTACATTATTGCTCAAAAGCAAACACTGGTTTGAAAAGAAATGTTCCGGCCCATCATCTTATATTTATTTTTGAGAGAGCGAGTTTTAGCTGAAGACACTCCTGTGTGCTGCACAAGACAAAGAATCACAATCCAAAATGGGAATTGCATAATTCAGCACCGTTCCACACGGCTGCCCATTCAACACGTTAATTCATTCCCAAATCCCAGCCCTGCCAGCTCATTGTCACGTGCCGTGTAAGGGTTGGATTTAATTTGAAATGGTATTTAAATGGTCACTAGCAGCATTTCAATAGGAATCTGTAGAAGTTTAGTTACACAAAGTCCAATTAATAGTCCACATGTCTGTGTAATCCAGAGACCTAACTCCATTCCAACACCTGCTTTGTATTTAACAGCAGGTCACAGCTACAAAGGTTGATGGAATATCAGAATAAACCAAAATCCTGTGTGAATATTCTCTCCATTGAACTACTAGCAGATGAACTATTCATCCCAACTAATAGAGCATTTCAATTGTTTTAAGAAAGATAAAGATACCCTTTGCTTTAAGTTCATAATTTTCTTTCTTTACATTTCATTAACAGTGCATATTTATTATGTCTTGATTAGATCTGATACTGCTCAGCCCCCAAACCAACTCTTTAATGTCTAGATCAAATATTCTCTTAATATACATAAGTACATGTATATACATATATATATAAGTATATTCCCAAAAGAAGTTTCCAGTAGTTTTTTTACAGATCTCATAGAAAGAGCCTTTTAACCTGGGAGAGTTAACAGCAGAACAAATTAAAGAACGGTTAAAACCATTTTGTTTTCTGGTACACTGTTACTCTTCCATCTGAGCAAAGAGCCTATTCCTCTAGAAGGAAAAAAATAAAATACAACGCATGCCTTCTCCTCCCTCCCAACGAATGGTACCGCTGAGTTTTCTGCCCTGGCAGGAGCGGGAGCCCAAAGGCCCAGCCTGAGCCGGGCAGCACCCGCTGCAGCCTTCGCCCACCAGCTTCTCTGGGAAACACTCAATCCAGGAGCCTGGAAATAAACAGGCCCTGAGGGAAAATTATGCATTGTATTGATAATTATGTTTAATGCATGTCTATATATAAATGCAAATAAAATTATGGACCACCGTTCTAGAGGAAGCACAGAAACCTTGTGACATTCCTCCTGAGCTTCTGTCCCTCTTAGTCACCATTCCCTACGCTGTGGCCAACACACTTGATGTTTTTCCACACTTACTTCCACACTTGCCACACCAGAACTGTTATCTTAAAAAAAACACCACAAGAAGTGGACAAAACCTAACTTCGACAAAGCACTTAATCAAAATAGCGCACTTTGATTTAAACTGAAATAGTCATTCCACCTAAAACACGCACCAAGTCTGAAGTACCAGGCGAACACCTGTAGAGAGCTACATATGTAAGGCAAAGTCAGAAAGTATAAAGCCCAGGTTCTACTGAAATGAGAATCCGGAGAAGTGGTGAAGTTAGAGGCAAGTTCTTGCTTATTTCTGTTCATCTGTGGAATTCACTACAGGCAAAAATGCCTGAGCTGTTCCATGTGTGATTATGTGATAAAACGAGAGAGATACTCTGTACCAACGGCTCCGTAGCGCCTGCATCGCTGAACTACACGGCGAAGGCAGTTTAGATTCAAGACCTCTAAGGTATTTTTGGGCACACCTAGAAACACAGGAATCACCTGAAAAAAACTCCACCTATTCCCATCTAGTGAAACAAAGTTCCAGTACCAGATTTCTAAATTATCTGAAGAGCAGAGCAGGAGGCAGAGCTGTCTTCAGAGATGTGAAGTGTCAGAGTAACAGAAACTCAGGCTGACAACTGGCTGGATTTGCTCAGTGCTCGGAACAATCTGGTGGAAACAAAAGGAATTTAGAGCCTGGAATTGCTTTTGATTGTTATTTTCCAACTAGAGCATGAAAAAATAGCACAAAAGAGAAGAATCTTGGGAAAGATGCAACACTATCAGTTTTGGATCAAAACCACTGTCTGGTTATAACTGAATGTATTCTTTCAAAATCATGGTCAGTGAAAAGAGCTCAAACACCCTTTTTTGTTGTAGGTGCCCTGCTCAGTTTTTTTTATTCAGTAAAATTTTACTATCTTAGTGAGGGTTTTCTAATAATCTTATTGAGGGTTTTTGCAAGAGTTACATCAAAGGGGTAACCTGACATCTAAATCAAAAAGATTTTGAAATATGGAAAAGTGAAAGGTTTTTCTGCAGCTCCTGTGTATTCTGACAGACAAAAACCAGTCAAACTACCACGTATCCCTCATGCCCCACAGCCTGAGGCTGAAGCTCTAGCTCCAGTCCTGCAGCTCCAGCCACAATTCTTTCTGCTGCAGCTGGGAAAGAGTTTGCACTTTCCATTCGACACCCTGGACCACCACCTGCTTTGGTGCTAAGCCCACACCCCTGTCCCACCCGAGCTCCAGGACTGTTCAGACATTGCCCATGGCCTCTTTCAGTTTTTAAGCAAGGAGCTTGGAGGACACCTGGAATGTCAATCCTGAATCACCAAAGCCAAAACCAGTTAGTCCCTCCCTTGGAGAGCAGATGTGCAATGTAAGAGAGGTCCCAGTGGGGGCTGCAAGTAGATAAAGGCACTTTTCATGGTTGGGCCCATGCTCCACTGACCTCACCTCCGCAAAATGGGGTTCAGGCCCTTCCAATGCTAACATGCACTTCTGTGACCCTAGTTCTGCCCAGGTCTGAGTACAAGGGACACATCTGATCTGCAGGATCTAGAACTGCCCAAATCCTATTTTTGTCCTAACTCCCTGCAGTGGAATCTGTGGTGCCATGAGAAGAGACTGGCCCAAAACAGCAAGGGGCACCTATTCCCCGAGAACACAACCACAGTCTAATATAGCTGCTGACCCAAAACCACTGCCCAAATGTTGCAGGGATGCTCAGCTTGTCCCTCCAGCCCATTGCAGGATTGACCCAAAGCCTCCTTAGCAGAAATGGCCAGCTGGCTCGGGTGGGAATGCACTGACGCATCCTCAAGACCAGGAAAATACCTCCTCCACCTCCTCCCCCTCACCCGAAATAATAGAAAAGAGACAAGGAGAGAGGGTCTCCACCAGGAACACAGGAGATGAGCCTCTAGTTCCAGCCTGGCTTGGCAAAGAGAAATCACAGCTCTAGAGCAGAAGGGAAGGAGCAAACATGAGAGTTATTGTCTCAACTACACAAGGTTATAAAAGGCAACTGGCCTTTCAATTCCTTCATAAATAGTATCAACAAACATTTAGTCTTTTAAAACACTGGTTGATGCCCAGCAGGAAAACAAAAAGCAGTATCATAGAGGTTAATGTGATGATTTAGAGCTGATGTGGCTGCACCACTCCATTATCTGTTGCTTTCTAGTCCATGCAGCCTTCTCAGGCCACATTGGTCATCGTCACCCATGGACGGGTGGGGGGATTAGCTCTTCACTTCGCTAACTTAGATCTCAGACACCGATACACAAGGCAGCGAAAGCACTTCCGAAGAACAGGAAACGGCAGTGGCCTTGTATCATTGTTGAGGTTTGGGTTTTAAGTGATAAAACTATATGACAACAGCACAGCCAATCCAAACCTTTAAAGACTTATAAGTAGGTAGCTATAAACCGCAGTATATTCTGACATTCTTTACCAAATACAACATTAAGCTGACAAATTATACTAATACAGTATGATTTCAAGGTGTATCCACATTTGCAGCATGTGTAAATTTCTCAAATAGAATCCGATGTTTGCTAATATGGTACGATCTAAGTTAATAAGATCAAATTATGTCTGATCATACTACATTAGTAAATGTCACATCAAATTAGTCATTTTCAGAATTATAATGAAGCACAGAAAGCAACCAAAAATAACTTTTCCAACACAAGTAAGCAGGGCTGAAACTGAAAACTGAGCTAAATACCAAGCCCCCGGAGAATGCTTTTTGAATTCAAGGTTAACGGAATTTTCTTTTCAGTCTTATTTCAGAGAGCTCTCATACATGATTTAAATCATGGTTTGAGTCGCAGTAGAGGCTTGTCCAAAGGTCACTAATGGGGGCTGGAGATAAGGTCAAGAATGAGAGATTTCACCAACTTCTCCTAATAAAAGGCTGTTAGTTGAGGGGTAGTCATCTTTCTTCACGGTTGTGGTGCTCACCGTGATAGTTAAGCAGGAAAATTCATTAAATTCCACTGGAGTTTTCAACAAGAAAGCACTTTAAACAGGAAGTTGCTTAAACAGTTATTAAACTTTCTTCCTTTCAAGTAGATTATCTGAACTGTTGTAATTAGTCAGACCTCGTAAGTTTTATTTTTCTTTTCTGTTAGTGAAACCACCAACCTGTCAGGTGTATATTTGGTGTAATCTCGTTTATTTGCAAACATACACTGAGCTTGGTTTCTTTGAACACAGCAGGAAAAACAAACAGCTCCTTGGCTCAGAAAGCCCCGAGTCTGCCCTCAGCAAGTTCCTCAGCCCGACGCCCCTGGCCATATGCCGGATTTCAGAGCCACAGTTATCTTTTTCCATGTTCTTCTGCCAATTTGGAAAGCTTCCTACAGATATTCCCTACCTTTAGCTGTAGGGACATGGGGAAAATCTCTTGAAACGCCCACAGTAAAGCTGGGCGGTCGCACAGCAGAGGCTACCCAAGCAGAGTGTCCACAATCTCAAAGCCTACCCTTAAAATATAGGCTGAAGTCAGTCCTGTCAGTCCTCAAGGGTGTCTCCACACAACCTTTCCCAGAACCTTTAACAAAGGGGGGGAAAAAACCACCCTGGCACATGGCAGGAACAGGAATTTGAAAGAACACTCAATGGTTCCGCGTTCACTGGGAACACGGTGAACATCCACCTCTCCGAAGCTCCCCGTCGCTTATTTCATTGTGAGAGCGCAAAGAAAACAGAGAAAAAAAATAAATCAGGCCAAGACAATGCAGTGAAGGTGGCACAGGACAGGAGAGATTCCTCCTGCAGGGCTGAGCACAGGGTGCCTGGTGGGGAGAGGATTTCCCCCTGTGCCACCAGGTACAGCAGAGCCTAGGATTTCCCCAGGCCACCGTGTGAGCTCCAGGAGACAAGGCTCTTGTACCTTCTGACCACCTAAGAGACACTGGCAGGGAATAAATACTTGAGTGATTTCATCTCTGTCTTTACCGAGTAAAAACACACCCATGTAACGGCAGCTATCCAAGTCTTCTGGATAAACCACCTTTATTCCCAGCTGAGTAAATTAGCGCCAGCCGAAGGCATCGCAAGCTCCGGGCAAGAGGCATTTTCCTGCGCACGGTGCTCAGGGAGGTGACGGCCAAAGTGGGGGTGAACACCTAAATTAACAGCTCAGCTTTCTTTTAAAAATTAGGATTAAAAAACACACTAAACACAATGTCCACTGTTGAAGGGAGGATTTCTAGTTACTTCCTCAGAAGGTGGAACATATGTTCATTATTGTGACCTGTAGTGTTTAATATTAATTTTCTTGATTTAGTGTACGCTGGCATATCCTTCAAAGGATATTTTTCCCCACAATGGCTTTACCAGCCCCTGTTGCTCATGACTTTTGCTTATTTGCTTGATATTTGTTTCTTTTTAATCCAAGCTGTCTGCATGAATTTTAACTCAATTACGGGTGTTTATATAAGGCAGTCTGTTCAGGGACAAAGTTGTTGATCCCCAGAGAAGGCATTGTTCCTATCCTGTCTGGATTTCAGCAGATTAGGTTTAAACCAGACCTATCATCAAAATACACTCACTAGCACACAAGCTGTACATGTGTTTTAGTTTGAATGGAGTTGTTATAATAGACCAGCCTTTTGTTATTAGTAATTATGAATACTTCTGTTGGATTCTGGTGTGTCAGTGGACTAGGAACCCTTTGTTGTCTTTAAGCTAATGTCTACATTATTCTACATTTTCTTCCTCTAATCCTTCCTCTATCCTGGAGGATTTTAGCAACATTTTACTGTCATTCTGTTATGAAACTTGTTTTCCCTTGAGCATGTGGCAATTTCATTAGGTACCTGAGGATCGTATAAAAATCAAATAACAACATAAGCTCAGCCAAAGAAAAAGAAGAAGAAACATTTCTACTTAGCTCAAGACAAAAATAAAAGCACATGGGAGGAGGAGGGGAAAGAAGGGGAAAAATAAGGGAAGCATTATTTTCTGCATTTTGTTTAACTCCTTGCTGGCTGTATTCTGAGATGCCTCCCAGAGGGTGGTGCAGCTCATCCCCACTCTCCCCGAGTCCTTCCGCAGGCTGGGATGGGGCCAGGAACATCCCTGGCCACTGGCTCTGCTCGACAGCTGGCCACAGGGAGGGTAACTTAAAGGGGGCAGTCATTTACTATTATTTTTTATGGATGTCTTTACCTCTTTCACATGAAAACACAAACGATAACCTACAGTGATGTCTTTCCTTCACCCCCC
>JAOXNO010000070.1:1189024-1212631 GCA_028565335.1 Limnodromus scolopaceus
CCCCCCCCCCCCCGCCCCAAATATCTGCTCCTGTCCCCATTTCAACTCTTCTCCAGGTAATGGCTGCTTTTTAATGAAGGTTGATGGTTAGGATGGGAAACACTGTCAGCATGGAGTAAAGGCCATGATTCAGAACGCAGATTTGTTTCCAAACTATCTGTAAAAAATACTGGAGCATCATTGCAAACCTCCAAGGGCTTTAGGTGATTCAGTCTCCACCACCATTTATAGGCTGGTTTGCTGCAACTCCCCAAAGGCTGACAGGGACAGCAAGAATTTTTTTTGCTCCATGGACACTCGTGGTGGGATTCTTTGCCTCTACCTTTCACCATCTGAGGGAGGAGAAATTATGGCTGCTGTGAATTTTATGCAGTTGAGGGTGCAAGGGAAAGGCTGAGTGAGCCCAGCTTTGATGTGGAGACAGAAGTGGAGGCCTGGGCACAATGAGAGCTCTTAATCAGACATTTCAGAGCACAAATCTCTGCATGAAACCAAACTCTGCCACGAGGCAGAGCACCAGCTCTGTGCCTTGCAGGTGTGTCTGTCACTGATGCAAGGCAAATCTGTGCTTCCAAAAAGTCACGTGAATTGGTATTGTGTACACTTTAATGTTTTGCTTGTTCTCCTTCCCTCCAAGAGAATAATTATGGTCTTACCTCCTCTCATTCATTAACTCAAACCTTGTTCTCAGCACAATGAAGAGTATTCCCTGCTGGATACACTCGCTCTTGTGCTGAGACCTTGTCAGCTCAGTTTCAGCCTAAAGCAAAATTTTCTGGCTGGGTTTATAAACTCTGCAATAGAAAGGGATTATACTCGAAATCACAATTTTGCCTCAACTCCGAGATCCTGCCTGCCCTGCAATGAGATGTTTTTACCCCACTGGAGCAGCGCACGTGCCCTCGGGCCACCTGGAAGGACCGCTTTCCTGTGCCACAGCCAAACCTCCTGCCTCCACACAACCCTGTGCTACGTTGCTCCACTGATTTGTTTCTATAGGAGAATAGTTAATTCTCAGCGGCTGACATTGTTTTATTTCCACCCCATCACTGACATCTTGTCTGCGTTACATCCTATCCCACAAATTGCATATCTTTTTTGGCTGCTGATGCTCTCTATTCCCCCTTCTTCAGTGCAATACTCATTATAATCTGCTCTCTTATACTAAGGCCAAGACTCCTGCTGTGTTTCCAGGTAATGTATTCTCTTACAGAGTGATTCATCAGGGAGGAGAGAGGAAAGAGAGAAGGAAAAGCCTTGAGAGGAAAAATGTCCAAGTTGCATGATTTCTGAGTCTCTGAAATGGTTCCAAAATTCCTTGGTGTTCTGGAGGTCTTTCCCTGCACGATGAAAGCACTGGGCTCTTCTATTGTTTGCTTTATTTTGCAATATTTTATGATTCTCATGTATTCTGAGTTGTGTTGATTTGTGACTAGTTTTTCATCATTACCCCGGGAGGAATTTTCTCTGGACACACAGGGAAGGAACAACACCCCGAAGTGAGATGCTGCAACTGAGCAACTGCCATCAGACGATGGATTCCGCTATTTACCCAGCTCTTGCAGAATGCTGCCGCGTCTGATCACCTCCCACAACGATAAAGCGAAAATAAAAGCATCTTTCTCCCCCTCCCCACCCTTCCCTTCCCGTTCCCCTCCTGCATCGGCTCTGCAGGGTAGCACACAGTGAGGAAGAGCCACAGCCTTCCCCAGCCAGGGAAGCGGGCTCTGTGATTAAAGAGGTAACCATGGATGCAAAACACGTCAGCTCGATTCCATCCTCCAGCACATATTTTCTGGAGCAAACCGCCTCGTACAGAGCATCTAAAGTCCCTTGATTTGTAATGAAAGCAATAGAAGTTATAGATTTAAATCTTGTTAGGAAACGAGGCTCCAGTCTCTCTCTGTCTCAGGTGCAATCTGTTAAATGAGGATATTAGCATCTCCACAGCTCACAGCCAATAATTGATCTGGGCAGATAGAGAAAGCACTCAGATTCTGAGGCCATGGGAGCTGTTGAAATATCGAAGAATGATGACTCCATCTCCTTGCTCTGGGGTTATTCTTGATTTAGAGAAATATAAATGAGACCAATTTCTCAGCATTCATATCTGAGAACACCTCCACAGAAACAGTGATTCCGTGGGCACTAGAGTTCAAGGACCGAATTTCCCGTGGATTTGCATGTCTATGCTTGGAGTCCCTCTGGATCCTCTAATAGCACTGAATTCATGATACAGCCATTCTTTTAACTGGGCACTAACAGGATTTCTCTTCCTTACCCAGCCACCTACTTTCATGAAATGTGTTGAGCTTATTCTCCCTACCTGTCTGTCTAACCAGCCACCAAGGCTCCTTTCCACTAAGAAATTGCTTTCACTAATTTCAAACATTCATATCCTCAGCTGCTGTAGCAGAACGGGTATAAAGCCTAATACAATTAGTTTCAAGCCAGCTTTACTTCCATCAGAAAAAAACCTGCACTTTGCCTTCAGTTCTGATCTCCCAAATGACTTTCATCATTTCAGATTCTGTTTGTGCATCCCTGGAACTGTCCTGACATCAAATCAGCATAAGTTAAATGATAATCAGTTAATGGAAATTTAATCCATATCACTTAAAATTGTGTTTATCAAACTCTCACTACCCAGCGTGTGGGGCAGAGATGGAGTATCCTCACTACAGCTGGTAGAACTACTCCCCACGTGCTGGTGTAACTAAAGGCAAATCTGCAAATATATCCATATTGAGGGAAAGCGGGTAAAATCTTGGTTCCAACTTTGTAGTCGAATGGAGAGGGCAATAATTTCACTAGGAGTTTTCTCTGGAGCAAGGAGGAGTGATTCCACTGGCTTAGAAGGGTGTTTTCATGTCCCACACTGTTCCATGAAGGAAAAGAAAAGCAATAAAAGCTAATTTTGATTGGAATTGGCTTGACTGGGTTTATAAAGGCTTGCAATAAAGAAGCACCAATTCTGAAAAATGTATACAAACCCGGTTCTGAACAACAAGCTTCTGGGGCAGCCCGCATCTTTTACCCATTCTTTTGCTTCATAAGCAAATGGGCCTTTTTGGGGGTATATATAGAAGGATGTCTTTTGGACAGCTTTCACATTTGGTGTCATTTTATGAAGCTGAGTTTCTTATTCTTGGCTACTCACACTAAAGCTGCAGTTCTTATGAGCACATTTTAATGTATCAATTTATATTCAGAACAAAGAACGTAGGGTTATCCCATCATCAGAAATCCTTATGAGCTTGATTTTTTACTGTTTCCATCATGTAGGATTATGGTTTCCATAGAAAAATAAAACAAGGTTTTCCTTTCTTTTATTTTCTTTATTTTTTTTATTATTCCTCCCACAGTTTATATTTGGAATAGCAAATACTTGTGGGGTTAGTTTTGTTTTGGTTTTTTTTTTAAAAACAACAAGCATTTGTTGTATATTATAAATTGGAATGGAATGTGCCTTTTCCCACAACTGCGTTAACCTGTTAGCCAGATGTGTAGTTTGGCACACAGACAATGCTGGTTCTCTCATGTAAAGACCCACAAGATACTTCGGGTCTGATCTGTGTTATTTAAGATGGCAAAATTCTCCCAGTATCAACCGGTACCAGATAAGGGTTCCTTTCCTCCAGGTTTTTTTCAAGCATTGAGAAAACCCTATAAACTCCAAACAATTTATGTGAAGGCATTGAAGTGCCGATTAAAGATGCTCAAGCAGGGAAATTTTCACTAGCATGAAGTAGCCAAGAAAGAATCATCTGTTTCTTCTCACCGATAGTCAGAGCCCTGCTACTTATTCACAAGACAATGAGACGACATGTCAGCATCGCACCCTTTGCCAGGACGGGGGGGTGTTTATCAGGCCAGCGTGACTCTGTACATCTCAAGGCAATATTTTTTTTCCCCAGTGAAAAACTCCAAAAAGGCATCAATTCATCCACCTTTATATAAGGCAGCTGAAATACAGAAATTATATTTTCTTTTGAAAAGGCATTTTGATGGAAAATTCCTACTCAGCTCTTCCTTGCATGAATTCCTACTGGAGTGGAAGGAGGGGAATGAATTCCCTCCTGCTTCCCGGTGGGCGACAGCCTCCCCTGCGGGCAGAGCCTCTCTGCAGCGCTTCTCACACACTGACCCCCGCGGCCTGAGCTCCACGTGTGTCCCCCCAGCATCGAGGTCTGACCTGGCATTTTGGGGTTTCCATTTACATAACCAGCTGTGAAGGAACATGCTCTAACTCTTTTGCTCCATTAAGGCCCATAACCTCAAGTGGGGAAGGAGGAGCAGAGGCAGAATTTACACCGAGATAGGAAGGAGCCGCGTTTTATAAATGTCTCCATCCATCAGTGTAAATTTGTTTGTCTTTTTGTTGCCTCCAATACTGTAACTCCTTTGCACAGCAAACTCCTTAGGCAATACCTTCAGATTTTTCAGCTCTTTGGGTGTAGTGAGCACTGCATTTTTCCAGGGTGCTCCACCTCTTCCCTGGAGTCTTGCCATGGCTTTGCAAGTCAAAAGGGAGGAGAATGGACCCGGGAATCAATCCAGCTGTGTATTTCACATCAGAAAATGCTGGAAAGATTTCATCCTGCGACTGCACTCCTCACTCACTATGCTCAGGGCAGAGAATATATGCTGTATCTATGGGGAGAAAATGCATTATACAGAAAGCTGGAGTCCAGGAAAAGATTCCTAAACCCCACCCATAACCTATTTTAAAAGAAATAGTGCTCCAGCTCTTAAAGAAAAAATAAACTACTCAAAGGTGCCGAAGATCCTTAGGTCTATTTCCCAGAAGACATTTTCTTTGGTTGCTTTCAAATCCCAGGGCTTGCTCTCTCTGCCACGTCTCACTCTGTCAACCCTTTAGTCACTTAAACTGAGAAGGAGTTTGCTAGAAGCTTCTTGAGCGCTGCCACCTCGGAAAATCCACGTGCTGTCTCGGCGCCGTTCACTGGGAATTTCTCCATCCCTGATAGCAGAAACAGACGCTCAGCCTTCGGTGCAAAGCGGGGACGCCGCGGGAGAGAGCGATGGATGTTGAGTATTTGTATTTATGAGGAAATGAAAATGGAGAAAAGCTGGGCTTTTGGCTTCTGTCCACTACTTTCCTTCACTCTAAATGTTTGCCCAGGCCTCGCTGTATCTCTGCATATTGTATTAGCCCTGGACTTACCCCGCTCTCTTTCCATTATTAATCTACAGAGGAATTACTGGAAGGCTCTGGTGTGCGATGTGTCACATAAACCCTTGCAGGGCTGCTATGGCAATGGCTGGACACCAGCATTCGCTCTTTAATGCTCTGGGGAATGGAGTGATACTTCAGAGAGACTAAATAACTTGTCCCAAACTAAGTTACTTTGAACTCAATATAATTACATGTTTCCCTGCAGAGGTGGTAACAAGAGACTAAACTGTATTTTGGGCTTCACACTCAGTAGCATCCACTTTTCTGCAAAAAAACAGAGTCATCTTCATTGTTTATCCTCATCTAGGTTTACGGGAGACGCTCAGGGTCCTGTGCAAGATGATTAATGTCTTCAGCTGCCAGGGAGGCAACCGGGAGTGGAGGCTGCTCAGGTTCTCAGGTTAGCGAGGTGGATTTCTGCCTGGACGCAGCCGCTGGGCTGCAGCACCCGCCCCCGGGGGAGCACCAGCAGCTCTGCTCGCTTTGCAATTAAGGAGAAGCTCCTGGAAACAGCCAGGCTGCCCCAAAACCAGGTGCCAAGGCCCCCAGTTTCCAGCAATGCTCAGCGGCGGGTGCTCGGGACGAGCGGCTGCAGAGGAGGATGCCCATGGACCCACCTCTCCCGGATACACCCTCCCAGCCACAGCTCTATTTCTGCTTGTGAAAGCGATGCTTTTCTCTCAGTTTCCCAGTCTGCTGTGTCCACAGGACACTGGCATCTCCCTGCCGACAGGACAACCTTCTCCTTTTCGATTTGTCCCTCTGAACTGCGCTGCACACTTGGATTTTGTCCCACGCCCTCAGAAACCTGTCCCTAGCACCCGCAGCACAAATAACATTCCCAGCCTTCCAAGAAGAGAAAGGGAATGAAGGACAAAAATATCCCTTCATTTGTCTTTTGCAGACTGGGGTTTATTGCAGATTTATTAATGTCTGGACAAAATCATTAGCATTCTTTAAAAAGTCTAACTCTCCAGCCCAAACTAAAATTAATTTGATAGATTCTCCTTGACTCTCAGTTATTAGGTAAATGCAGAAAATGTTCATAAACACGAAGGACCTTGACACTGTCATCTGAAAATTGCCCTCATAATAAATTAAAGATTTTTTTTTGGTAATATAATTTCTCATTGCAGGTTTTGCCCTGCTCCTTCTTCCAAAGAAGGGGTTTGTATACATTCCCAGCTCCCTCGCCTTCTCTCAGCTGCAAGAACTTTTATGTGACCGAGCCACGTATTTTGAAATATTATCTTCACCAAATAGTTCTACCAGCAAACATGAAACAAAACTGTGAGCCGTCCTGTTCAGCATCACTTCCAGCCTTCATAGCAGGCTCCAGTTTGGTTCAGACATTCATGAAGATATTCTAATTAAAAATCCCAGTGGATTTGCTTTCTAAGAAAACTATCATTTACATGATAATGTTTTATGTCTCAGAGAGAAACTGCAAACAGGCAGTGACAAGAGAAAGAAATTAAAAATGCCCATGCTGCAAGGACATTTATCTATGAAAACTGGGTCAGAAATCACTTACAAAGATTACAGCTATCAGAAGTACCGTGTTTTCAGCTGAAAAATGGGTTTATTAAACTGCTTTATAATTCTGATGACCTGATGGGAAAGCTGACAGTGTAACGCGCGGACGATACCCCCCAGCCCTCCTGTTCCCATGCAAACGAGAAGAGAATTTACCCACCGAGAGAGCCGGGAGTTCGCCTCAATGACAATGAGAGTTTGGGTCCAACACGAGACAGGGCTGAGGGGGTAAAAGCAGAGTCTTGCTGGGCACAGGTATGAGACGTCACCAGTATAACCCTGAGATATGTTTTCCTGAATCTAAAGTGGTAGAACCCAACGGTGCTGTGTAGCCACGTACATTTTATTAGATTATTCCAAAGTCCCTATAAGTGGAATTTACTTCTTTTTTTTTTTTTCTGTCTCTCATTATATTATCCTTGGTGGTAGTATCCACGTGTCTCAAATGGAAGATAACTTTATGACTCTATTTTGCCTTTTTATAAATATTTACGTTTTCTCATCATGCTGTTCCTTTCGTGTAAGTCACACTGTCTCTGTCTCACTGTTGGTCACACTTTTGTTGCTTGTAAAACTGTACAACATTTTCACACATAGGGTGAAAGCGATGAAATTCCCCTTTTGCTGGTGTCAAGAGCACATCGAATTAATTTACTTCAAGATTCTTTTTTTTTTTTCCCCCCAGATTTTAACAGTTAATAAATTGCTATTTTGCTCTAGAGAAACCAAACATCTTGCAGTCCCTGGCAGAGCGCGGGAGGCTCAGGGCCACCCCGAACCACCACAAACCCTGGGAGATCCACCGACTTCGATGGAGCTACATCACTCTCCAGCAACTGAAGACCTGGTCTCCAACGTGCCATGAAAATCACCTTTTCCTGGCAGCGCAGCACAACAAGCTTACAGGCTAAACAGGGAAAATGGGATCCCTCGCTGCCTTTTCTACTGCACAGGCCGTTCACGAGGCGCCCAACATTTACGGCAACCAATGATCTTTATGTGGCCTGTTTAGAAGCTGAAAAAGACACTCCAAGCAACAGGCTTAAACTTTCAACTTGGTCAGCCAGTTTCTCTACATTTTTGACATTTTTTTTCCACAGCGAGGACTCATATTGCGACGCTTTTGTCTCCTGGCATTTTAGCACAACCCTTCTAAAACAAAATTGAAAAATTTATATAGACAGAGGTCCAACTTGTGTGTGTATATATATATATTTATGGGAAAGTTATTCTATTCTCCAGGCTCTGCAGTCTTCAAAGGGGCTGAACGTGTTTAGTTCATGCTGCCAGAAATAGCGTTTTCAGGCACACAGGGAGCTCGTAGAATGGTCGGTGAAGTGTGGAGCGGTGGCAGCAGGGGACTGGGACAAGAGCTGTTAAATCCACCCTGGCTGCTCCCCGTGCCTGTGCTCCCGCTGTGATTTACCTCCCAGCTGGGATCCCACGCCCCACACCAGCTCCTTGCTCCGGGAGCCCTTTCAAACCTGCAGAAGAACTGAGAGACGGAATAGAAAAATGAGTCTGGTGGCTTCTTGTAGGTGGGTGAGTAATTGTTCTGAGATTGCAGCCGTGATTACAGAGCTTTCATCACAGGTGATGCTAATTAGGTTTTTCTTTCCTCTGCACGCATAACGTGATAGCAGAGTGAACTCCCTGCAATGGCGCTGGGGACACCACACGCAAAGCCCCTCTCCTTGTCACCACCAACCGACCAGCCCTAAACCTCCCGCTCAAACACTTGGTTTGTTGAAATAAGGCACCGCCTCCGTTTGTGCAGCGCCTGAAGCCCAAGACACCTGCCCAGGGGGGTTTGCAGGTTTAGGAACATGGTGTTACCATCACGGATGGCAAAGCTGTGCCCCGGTCGGCCCGCCCAGCCCCGGGGAATTCCTCCGGCCACGGAGCAGACACCGACGGGACAGAAATCTGGTGTTTGCACGGCCCAGACAGGGTAAACACCAGAGATTTTCTTATCAGTGTTTGGGTGAAGTTCAGGCAGAGACGGAAGCAGAGATATCCACCTCTCCCTGCTCCCGCTGGCGTGGAAGGGGACCTGGGTGGGTTTGCAGGGACCCAGAGGAGCAGGACCCCAGTGCCACGTGGGCTGGGATCCACCAGCCTCAAAACCCCTGGCAGGGGGAGGGTGTGAGGTCCCTGCTCCAACGGGCAAGTTCAGGATCGGTCGGAGGGAGCTGCAGAGGAGCCGCCTGTCCTGGTGGGACTGGGGGACTGGGATGGGACTGCTCCAGACCCAGAGCTGTGGAGAGCACTGGGAGTTACACTGGATCCACCAGTGATGGGGAGACGGGCTTCTAATGCAGGGAAACAAGGAGGAGGGAGGAGGGCAAAGCACGGGAAAGCACATGGGGAATTTGGGAGGGAAAAAAAAAAACATTGGCTATAACTGCTTAATAAACATAATTTTTTCTCACCCTGGGAGAACCCTGTTATTCTGAATGTATCCTGCATCATAATGGCACATGGAACAAATTAACTTGCAGCCATGACCTACATAAGGATCAGAAAAAGGCTGTTCTAGCTAAAACAAAGTTGTGAGCTGATGTCAAAATACTGAGCTGTTGTTTTCTTGCAGCCTTTAGGATGATCCCCTGCAGCAAGAGGCTTCAATGTATTCCACAGCAGAGCCTGCCTGCTAATAGCTTTCAAGCATTTAAGTCCTCAAATCCCTGGGAAGCAGGGCTACCCCTCAGTCATTAGCCTCATTTGATCTAATGGGACAAGCACAAACAAGAGCAAAACCAAGGAGTTGCAGGAGTGGAAACAGCATTTCCCAGAAACATCCAGTAGGTGTGAAATATCTGGAGGCCCCAGCGTAACCACATCAAACCAGTGAGATATATATGTACTTGGCTCATCCGGACTGGTTTTGAAATCGCTTTAGCCCTTTTGGATCATACCCAAAGTGGGGAGAAGCCGGCACAATCTCCTCTTCTGCAGAAGAGGCAAAGCAACATTTGTTTGTTCAAGTGGCCCGTGCACAGGAGTGAGCGACACGCAAACCCTGCTGGCAGAACGGACGGATCCCAGTTTTTGGAGCCAGTATTTTTTGCAACCTAGAGATGCCAACCTACAAAGGCAGAGAGGGGTCTCACCTGGGACGCTGAGGCTCAAGCCTGGGAGCAAGCACAGACTCTTCCCCTTCCCTCTGGCTGGTTTTAGGTTTTAGCCCTCCTACATTATCAGCATCCTGGCTCCTGCCATCCCGGACATTCCCCGTGTCCCAGATACACCCTGTACATGGAAATTCGTTGGATATTTACAACTTTGTAGGGAAGTCGTGGATGCCCCATCCCTGGAGGGGTTCAAGGCCAGGCTGGATGAGGCTTTGAGCAACCTGCTCTAGTGGGAGGTGTCCCTGCCCATGGCAGAGGTGTTGGAACTAGACGATCTCTAAGGTCCCTTCCAACCCAAACCATTTTATGATTCTATGATTCTATGAAATTAGCCTTTTGTGAAAGGACTGGCAGCACTTTCCCATGACACAGAGCTCCATCTCTCCATGTCACTCTGTTCTCTGAGGCTGTTGAAGTGGATAAACAAAGCCATGAGCAAACAACCTTTTCCAATGAACTTAAATACCAAGTCACAATTAGGAGGCTGCGGTTGATGACGCATAACACAGAGAAGTATGACAAGACTGAAGGAGTGCCACAAAATGTCACCAGACAGTATCATTCCCTGTTGGGCCCGGAGCTCTCCCGGGGAAGGCGGCCAAGGAGGCAAGAGAGTCTGCGACTGGGTGGCAAGTGGCCTCAGCGTAAGAGACCCAGAGGGGTCGTACAGAAGTCTCTGAAGGCTGGTGAGGAACAGCCAGTGGAAGTGAAAGAACCAGCAGGGAGAGAACTCTGGAGTCAGATGGTGGAGCATCACCGAACCATATCCAACCCTACAAAGATAATGGCCCTAAATTACCTCTCACTTGCACTGGTTCATTAAGAACTTGATAGAGCCCTACTGGTGCCACTGGAAGGCTTGTTCAGAGAGCTAAGTGGACTCTGGATCAGGCCCTAGGACTGGAAAATATATTAGATCATAAAGTACACTATTACATCTTTTATAAGGGAACAGCTATCAACATCTGCTCCACCCGGAGAACATACAAAAACCAGCTGGAAGGAAGAACGGACGTGCAGGTCCCAGCCCCTCTGTGCCCACAGCTTCTTCCAGCCGCTCCTGAGCTCACCATGGAAAGACATTTCCATGGCTCCCTCTCTGTAGGAGGAATCTTAAAGCACTGAGAAAACAATTGTGCTCAGTGACATACAAGAGTAAAATAATTCTGGCATAAATAAGATATGCTTGACATTATTGTCAATTACTTGAGCTAACCCCTGGGTATGCAAAAGTGGACGATGAGAGATGTGTTTGCAGGCATCTTTAGTAAATGCTTCTTACATCACAACTTTTCAGCCAGGATTTTGGTATTTTCTAGCCAGATTTAAAATTATTCCATGAATAAACTCCAAATCAGAGCATCCGTTGCTTATACATGAGATTCTTCTATCATAGGTCTTGACAGACCAAGGGGTACAGGGATATGCAGCAGGTGGAGGTGTTGCTAATGAGACTACTGCTTATTCCCAAGGCAGAGATTTTTAGACCCATACTAAATTCCCTGCCTCTTGGGAAAAAGTCTTCACTCTCACTCACGCAGCTGATTTTGATCACACGTTCTCTGCTGGATCCATTTGCAAGGCTACCAGAATGTCATCTGTGCTTCCAAGAGGGCAAAAGAGATATATTAGTCTGTAGTTAGATGGATCCATGGTGCAATCTGGACAATTTTGCCAGTTTAATTCCTTTTCCATCCTGTCTGGGAGTTGGACCCAAATGGTGCTCTTTCATGATGATTTTCCTTCTCCCTTAGTCATATAAACTAGAATATGTGTTCCATTGAAGTGGCTGCTTCATCACTGAATCTAAATATCCAACAATTGATAAAGAAATTTATTTACTTTTCTGACATATAACCCTGACTCCCTGGGAATAACGGATAGGTATTTAATTGTTATAAGGACTTGCATTTATTTTCCTAAAGATAAATGATGAAAAATGCAGAATGCCGTACTTCACATAGTGCCCTTGTAAAATATAATGCATCTGAGGGGAAAACTTGCCCAGAGTTTTCCATAACACACCAAATTAAATATGAGCTCTCTTTGGAAAAGACTTACAGTGTGCCTAAGGCTGTTTTTAGCACGGCTCACATGGAAACGTCACACCACACAGGTCTCCATTGGAGCCCACGCAAATCTGATGTTGCTCCCCAGGAACGCAGTCTTGTGGCCGGGGCTGGTGGAGTAGTGGATGTCAGTCTGCACGGATAATTGGGCGATTCCTGGGGTTTTAGCTCTCTGGAATAATGCTGGCCTCAAGTAGCATATAGGACAGATTTTTAATTCACCGTCTCTACAGAAGTCTATACACAAGAGGTGACTTTTGGAGGCTGGTGTTGCTAATGCCTATATATCACACATATCTGCCCTGAAGCTCTGGGTGAAATACTTCTCCCATCTGATTTTATCCATAGGATAAGAAGTAGAACTAAAACAATTGCTCAATCATGGCAGAAAAGCCCGAAGGTGATAATATCTGCCAATTTAGCGTGAAAGTTTCCATCACGTAGAGGAATTCCTGGGTGACGGAGTGCCGTGACAGCAGTTCCCCCTCCCAGCACTTAACAGGAACGCTGTTGCCACTGAAGAATACCAGTGACATTGACTGTCTGGGCCATGAAGAGTGAGCCTGTTGAAATTAGTTTTTAATAAATATGTTAACACAAAGGAAATTCCTGAACAGTAGAGGAGAGCTAGTGTGGTGCCAAGAGTCAAAAGTAGAGCTGTAGTGTGAGCCAGCATCACAGCCAGGCGAGGCTATGGGAAGCCGATAAAAACTTCAATTAATAAAGATAATTAATTAAAATAATAAGTTTAGAAATATAATTAACGCCAGTAATCACGGTTTTATGCAAAACAGGTCTCATCATATAAATCTGATGTCATTTGTTGATGAGATGACAAGTTCGGCTGATAAAGATAACTACAGAGATGCAGAGATACTGGGAGTTGGGCGCGTCACAGAGCTCCGCAGAAGACAACGTGCTGGTTATGAAAACACCATGACTCGTCTGTAGAAAGCGGTTGGTTGTAGCACGATATGGTTGTGGGCCGACCAGTCAATGGTTGTGAGGCCTCAGCAATCTGACGTGAAGGAACCAACAGCAGACAATAAGAGGTTACTCACGGAGAGCAATGGGTGCTATTTAGCCATTTTGGGCACTTAAAACAAGACGCATTTTAATCCAGCCTAATGCAAACTTTCACAGCCATCAATGAGGAATGTAGGCTGTAACTGCAGGAAGGATGGCTACATGGGAAGCAGTGAGTTGGGACAGCATTAAGCAAATGATTATGAGCCCTCATTCTACGAAAAGAAGAAAAAAAGCAAATAAGCAAATTTGACCTTTGGATACGTTTAAAGAAGAGAATTAGGGGGTGGATTTTTACCTCTGCGCACAGCACCAGCAAAACTATCCTGTTCTAGCACTTGCCTCTTTTAAGACTGCTGAAAATTAGAGTAAAGAAAGAGTCTAAAATAATTTAGTAAAATGTTTTACATGTTATTTATGGAATTCAGTCAGTTTCATCAAGCAGCAAGACAATGGAAAGGTGACTTGGTTGCAGCGTGTTTGTACACACAAAAGAAGAAAACACCGGGTTATCAAAGGACCTTTTCATCTAAAAGAGCAAAGCATAGCAAGAAGCAAGGTCTGAAATGTGAAGCCATACGATTTTAAGTGAGCAATTAAGAACATATTTTAATAGGGAAAGTTACAAATTGCTTGTAGAAAATACTGAGGAAATGGGGGATTCTGCAGTTCTCAGCATATACAAATCAAAAACTGGTTGCTTTTCTGGAAAAAAAAATATTACCAAATATAAGTTTTCAGGCCAAATATAGGGGTAACTGGCCTTCATTAAACAAAATGTCAAACTAAATGATCTAATGGTCCTTTCTGGCCTTAAACCAAATGAATCTCTGAAGAAAGAGAGATTGCTTTTTCTTTAAAAAAATCACATAATGACTTCTGGTGTTCAGCCAGTTGAAAACATGCTTTACGTTTTTCAGAGTTTTCACTGGTTTTCCCATTCTGCCTTGAGTATTTCAAGCAAATCAGTATAAATATTGATAAAACATATTTCCCACCAAAAAGGAGATTGTTCAGTCGATAATTTCCATTGGTATTCCTATATTTTTATATGTTTATGACTGGCTTTACAAAGTGCTGGATTCCTCTCAGCATTTCCTGGTGAAAACCAGAACGCTTTGTCATGGAAAGGTCCATACAATTCTGTTTTGTAGTTTTTTCTTTCCTGTATTTTTATTTTGTGAGTAATCAATGAAGTGAATGAACACAACGTGTGAAGTGATTGTTTATTCCCGTCTTTGCAGCCAGAGTTACATCAGTGCCATCTGCTAGAGGTCTTCATTTCTGTAGCACGTGACGGGATCGTATGAGCGTGGAGCAGTTTCTCACCGCAGCACCGTCTGTGGTGTCACATTTTTTGCATTCCTCCATCACCATGCGATACATCAGCTTAACACACAGCTATGGGGACTTGTGCAAACCTTGGATCCACAGCCCATGAAAGAAAATGGAGATATTGAAATGACCGAATAGGATGGGACCTCCAGGACCAGTCTTTCCAGGCACTGATTATGGTACATCCAAGCCCTGCCCATCGTTTTCCCATCGTGATGGGAAGACGTTCTGCTGCTGAACCACCTGGTCTGAACCGCTCGGCATCGCTCACACCCACGTAGCAAAATCCGAAAGAAACAACTTCCTTTTGTCTCGCCAGCAAGGTCAAGGCTGGGGTTTTTTTAGTGATAGAGACAAATATGGGTTGGTTTATCTCACTGGGGAATTCCACTTTGGGAAAACAAAGGATGCAGTGGTATTTCCTAATGAAAAGCACACACTCTGCTGCAACCTACAGGCCACGGCCGGTATGCGTCTGCCAAGAAAGGCCTTTATTTTGGCAAGAGATTTTCTACTCCGTTTTCCCCTCAGTCCTCCATTGGTTGTAAGGGACTTATTCCTGAATGGTTCAGTATCAACGAAAGGAGAACTAGGTGCACTCTGCTCCCAAAACTCTTCCTCAACAAGTGCCCGCATGTTGCCCTCCATCCATCTCCCACCCGTGCCAGGCACTACAGCTACTCTTTATCTTTCTAGCACTATATTCACAAAGTGAAAAAACCCCAAACAATCCTACTCCATACATTTGCTTAAGGTATATTTGTAAGAACTACAGGGCAGAGTCACAGTCAGAGCTGCACGCTTCATACCAACCTTCCTCCACATGAAGTGAAGGACTCGGGGGGCAAAATTACACCTGAGGTGTCAGTTTGGAGTAACCTTGGCCACCTTCACTAGATTTTTCCTGTCTACCATCTTTGAGAAGATAATTTGTCAAATAGCCAAGCCTGTGTTTCAGAACCCTTTGCTACAGACACGTGAAGAAGTGCTTAAAATGCTTGGAAACATCTTCTCCTCTGCCCACGGGGAGTTTGCATCCTCTTGGTTTTGCTGATGACACTCAAAACTCATTCCACGTTCCTGGTCAAAGCATCAGTCATAATTATGGGAAAAATCAGCCTGGGACCCCAAGCAGCACGGCACAGGCTGCAGCGCTCTGACTCACCATCTGTTCTTCCCTTCGCATCCCTCTCCTGTTGGGGGATGGTTTGCATCAAATTACAAAGATTACACTCCACAAATAATAAATAACCAAATCACTTAGAAGATGGCACGCACAGGACGTGGAAGGACCGTGCTTTTCTGGCCCTCCAACACCTGTCGGTAGCTCACGTATCCTTTGTGCTTTTGCCCCTTTGGACATGTGCTGTCAATGATTTGCTTGAATCATACACATTTCCAAATACCTACATGACCCAGCACCTAATGGCAAGCTCAGAAACCAGAAGCGGTTTGTAAATCATTCACAGATCAACCAGAGAACTGAGCCTTGGAAAGTACTATTTGAACAGCTATAATACACTTAACAATATTGCAACAAAATGTTGATACTCGGAAATCAATAGGGTCTGACAGACTAAGTATAACTCTGCGGTCACAAACATGAGTTTAACTAACTTCAGAAATATTACCTAGGCTGGATGAAGACAAAAATTGGCCTTTTCCTTTATTGAGGGAAGAAAACAACCATTGCCTGCACCGTGGTCACATAGAGATCTCACCTCCCTGCTGCTGCGCCGCCCTCCCGATAAGGGACCATTTCATCTCCCTGACCCAGGGAACGGCAATTCTGCTGATTCTCCCAAGGAAGCCACGACACCCGATGTGCCTTCACCCCAGACGTGTCCAGAGCCCGGAGCGAAGCAGCGGGACGGGACACGCACCAGAGCTGTGGCGAGGCATGAGTCAGCCTCCCCCGGCCATAAATCTCAGCCGTTGCAAAACTCCCTTCCATTTCTTCCATCTGATCCTCTCCCCTGATTAATTTTGCAATGGTGCAATTTTAAAAGCACGGTTACCCTCTCGGAAGGAGGCACGGGATCTCTCGGGGAGTCTTGGAGCAGCGTTGCCAACTCACATGATTTTTATCTCGAGTCCGATGATTTTTGAGCGTTCTTCAGCTTTGGCTGCCAGAAGCGTGCGATGACACGAGAAACTCAGCTAGCTCCTCTCTTAATTTTTATTAATAGTAATTTTCTAGACTTTATGATTGCACCCTAAAGACCCAGAAATCAGAAGGCAAAGGAAAAAGGGGCCGATTTAGTCATTTTAACTGTGATTTTTAAGATTACTGTGTAATTCATGAAAACCTGACTCAAGACATTTTTCTATTGTAGTTGGCAGCACTGTTTGCCTTTCATCCTCACTAAACTGCCCCTTAATGTTATTCTAATTTAACTGTCTAGGTTATTAAAGAAACGGGGCATACAAACTCCCTATATCTGGAGGCAGAACAGGGAACTGAGTCATTTTTTTTGGGTGCTTGCAAAGGGCTTGTCAGTACAGGACAAGGAAGGAGGCCATCAGATGGTGGGGAGGAGAAGGGAAGGAGCTTGGTCCTAACTGGAAAGGCAGAGAAAAGCAAGAGAAGATGAGTTTGCCCCTCCATGGAGCCTCCCTCAGGCAGAGCAGCCTCTTGGGCTGCTTCCTCCAGGATGAGACATGATGGGATGGTGAGAAGCCCCTTTGCAGGAGACCTTCTGCAAAGCAGGTCCCCATGGACATGGCTTTCCACAGGGCTGCAACCACAGCCAGCTCAGAGCCAAGGAAATACTGTTCTTGGGGCAGAGAGGAGTTTGTATTTCAGCAACTTTGAAGCAGGGAGGGCAAATTATACATACTCCTGCAGTTACTCAGCTTCCAAGGTGGGTTTCTGCTTTGCCTTTCCAGGGGCTGCGCATCCACGGCGTCACTGCTCTTGAAACATAAAGGCTTGCAAATAAATGAAGAGGTTTATTTCTCTTTTCGGGCATTCAGAAAGGGTTTTGCTGAGGTCTATTGTGACCAAACTATGCTGCTGACAGGGCCAAAATCCCTGTGTCGTTAACACAGCAGCCAAGCTCCCATGAAGGGGGGCTTTGTTAGGGACAACCGGTTCTGACCTTGAGGAGGCATATGACCATCAGAGCCGCTGTGTTTTTCAGGGGTGGGCACAAGTCTCCTTTTCCTCTCTAAGAAGAGCTGCTTTGACACCAGTGAGGCAATGCAAAGGAAGTGCCTCTGCCCAAAAACATCGCGGCAGAACACTCTGTGGGTGTCTGTTCCCTTGCCGAGCTGCGGCACGGTCACTCCTGGTGGCCACAACAGGACTCCTGTTATACTTGGCATCTTTCTGAAAGTGTTACCTACTGAAAGCATTTAATTAACTGATAATTTTAACCTTCAGAACAAACAAAACAAAAAGCAACTGTTTAGCTCTGATGACTTTGGATAAAACCTCAAAAACATAACCCGGGCATCCCCTGTAGGCACCAAAGGCAAGTGGAAAGGTTGCCAGACTTTCTAGTTTGCTTTCAGATACTGCGGTCGTAAAGTCAACCTCCTACTTTTAGAGGACCTGACATCATTTTTGCATGGGAGGAGGCATTAACGGCTTATCTGGGCATTATCTGTGAGAGAAAAATCATTTAGCAGATATTAGCTATCTCTGGATAGTAATGGGCCAGTGAAGAAAAATGTGTTTTGCTTAAGTGTTCATTACCATTGCAAGTCTCACTTGCTTTAAAACAACTTGCATATTAAGTAGCAATAATGTAAGCCTCATTAGGGGCTGCCCATATGTCTGGCAGTGAAAGGATACATAGATCTGGTACCGTGAGAGAAATAAAGACTCACAACGGTAAGCTGTTCCCAGCCCCTTCCCAGGCAATCCCACCCTGCCCAGCTCCTCATCCGGCTGGAGGCTCCCGCTTCTGCCGCTGGGTTGACCTGCTGTCATTCCTCCCCTCCTTCGGGAATAACTACTCCCCTATCTTCCCATCTGTCGAGGGATGTATTACTCTGTAAGTGCAAAATAGATTACTGGTATGTCCATTACCAGCAGAAATAAAGCGATATTCAAGGAAGATGAGTAAATGTATCAAAACGCGGGGCTAAGGAAGCGTTCACCCCGGTACAACGGGAGAATCACGCTCTGCCCCAGAGAGGAGGAGGGAGGCCTGGAGAGCTACGCCTTACAGCTTGATAATAGAGGTGATATCACTGCGAGAAGGGGTCTGAAAAACTGAACAGGTAAATATGCAAGTCTGCATTTGTAAATTTGCAAATGTAAATTTGCACACAAAGATGTAGATTTCTAAGCGCATATCCTAGGTGCATATTCCCTAAGTGCATATTCCCTGGATATCCTGGGAATGTGGAGATTTGGCTCCTTTGGAGTGAAAAAAATCAAGACTGGGTGTATTCATAGCCAGACCCAAACCAATAATGGAAGAATTTCACCCCAAACTGTAAGATGTGCTGCAATTTTCATGCCCCTAAGCAATGAATATTGGCATTTCCTACAGTTTATAACACAAAATAACTTTAATTTCTTCCAAGCATGCATTTTTATGAAGTTAGAGGGATAAAAATTCTGACCTTGAAACGCAGCCATACTAACAGCAATAAACTACAGAATACGTACGATCCAGTTTATCATTATGCCTCAGTTAGATGAGATTAGCTAATCATGCAGCTTATTTCTCAAACATCTATATACTGCCATTGTTTGTTTGTTTGTTTGTAGTTCTGGCAGACAAACCTCAAAAGGATGAAAAACATGATTAAGGATTTATTTACATTTTCTTTAAATATCAGCAGCATTATATTATGAACAACCTTTTTAATCACCTACCCAATTCTGTGTTTATAATGTTGCCCATAAATCCTGAACAGAGATTTATTTTTATTTTTTTTTTCGCTGGTTTATGTGCAAATCTACAGAGCCTGATTTAACCCTCAGTAGAGCCAAGAATCAATGGCTCTTACAGGCGTCTGGGCGTTCCACCAGGTCCCCGTGGTACCTTTGCAATCCCCAGCAATCACAAAGGAGCAACGGAGAACTTGCAGATTCACCTCAAAATCTTGAATCGTGTTAGATGGCGGGGCGGGGGGGGGAGATTTTAGCAGCAGCTCCAAAATCAGGATATGGAGGAAGCATCTTTATCCCTACATCTCAGGCAAACTAAGGATGAAGTTACACGGCACGCCTGAGCAGACCCACCATTTCCCGTTGCTGGATGTGGGAATCCCTCTCCCTTCACCATCACTGCTCCTTCCTCCCCTCGTCCCCAGCTCCAGCCTCCCCCTCTCACAGCCTGTCCCCGTCAGACACCCCACCGAGCCAGTTCAACACACTAACCCAGCAGAAAACCATCCACTTCTTCCACCGAGTCCACATCGGTTACCTTGAGCCCACACTTTTGCCCCTCCAAAGCCAACAGATTGCAGGGGACAACCACAATGTTACCGCAACTATGTAGAATTACCAGCATCAAAAGCCTTGAGCCTGATTTTACCCCCATTCACACAAACCAAGAGGGCTTTGTACCCCGCCAGCACATAAACAAGCCAGAAGCAAAGGGGAACCAAAGGGTGGAAGGTGCCCGGGCACCGCAGAGCTCCCAGGCTCAGGCTGCCCCTCCGCACCTGGGACGCTGCCGGAGAGGGGAGGGAGAAATTCAAGGGCTGAGAACAAAGAGCAGCTGTTTCAATCCTATCTTTATTTTAATCGCTGCTCCCAAGAACCAAGAGCTGGAAAGACTTATTAGGTCATCCGAGTCACCCGCCTGCCAAAGCGGGAATACGCTCCGGAGCACTTTCTTGAGGGCTTTTATCCAGCTTATGTTTAAATGATTCAAGTAATGGGGATTCCACGATCGACCAGACTTTGCTGTTTGGAAAAACACACTGCCAGCCAGCTAGCGTTTCCTGCTGCTCCTTTTCATGCCATTCCTCCTCGCCGTGCCTCCTCCTACCAACCAACACGACTTCTCCTGATCTTCTGGAGCAGCTTCCGTGTCCCTGCTGCGCTGTGCTCGGGGCGGGATGGAGCGAGGGGAAGGGTTGACTCATGTGAAATGCAGCTTTAAGCACAAATTTATCTCCAAGATCTCGGGATTATTTGCTCCTTGGCTGCTGGCATAAAACACAGCAGGCTTGGGAATGTCCGGAGAGGTTTAAAGCACAAACTGGTGATCTTAACAAACTAGGCCCCCTGCCCTGCTGGGTGTCCCAGTGTCACCATTGACAGCTGAAGTACACCCCTCCCTTCAGCTTTTATTTCAGCCGTTCAGGCGTCTTCTGAGCATCCCTCCCTTCACAGCCCTCCCGCCCTGACGCCCTTCCAATCCGTCCAAGGGAGCCTTTGTTCCCCCGACCCACTCCAGAGCAACGAGGCCCCTGGCAAATTGCAGACCATCCTTTCAATTATATTTCTATAGTAATGCTGGCACATTAGTTCCACTTATCCTTGGTTAATAGTTCAGCTTATATTCAAACAGCCATTAACATAAAATCAACACAGCAATTTTGTATGAATTCTCATATCATTAATCCATTTAAAGTGGATACACAGTTCACACTCCAAATTCACTTAATTATTGACTTAATAACATTTAAAGAGGCCATGGTCTTTGGCTCCACTGGAATGAAATCTTGGGGTTTTTTTCTCCCCTCTCTCTACTTTTATGGCTTTTCTGCAGAAGTTAATTTTGCAAGGTTTGGGTAATGCTTGGAGGCGTGTCACCTCTGTGAGAAACATTCACCTAATTATAGGTTCAACCTCACAAGGAATAGCCTTGCAGAGCCCATTGGGTGGCCCCAGTGGGGGAAAGAGGGGAAAAGTCCCTTATGGGCTGCATAAACCGGACCCCATTTGCCCAAACCCCTCCACGGGAGGCAGCCCCAACCATCCCAGCCTGGAGCATCCGGGGGGGGCTCCTTTGGGCCTCCTCCATTGCCGTGGGCTGCAGGAGACCCTCACGTTGTCCTGCTCTGGTGGCAGCCACGAGCCCTGCTGAGGAAGGGGAGATAATTACATCTTCCTCTGTATCTGACACAATTAGCTCTCTAGCTCTGGCACGGACAGCGGATACATCATGTTAATTTCTAAGCGCTACACACAAAATTAATAGTTTCATCAGAACTGTCTATGGAGCAGCTTATTTTCCTCCACAATGTGATTCAATACGTCTTTTTTCCTCACTCCTTCCCCATCCCCCTATTTCCCTCCCTATCCCCATCCACGGCGAATGATGTTGTTTGCGCTTTGGTTGCTGTTACAGGGCAAGCTCAATCAGCAGGTCTTGCATTTCACTTTGAAAAATGTCAGGTTAGGACTTGTCTGAACCCTCGCGTAATTTGTGCCGCTGTTGGAGGCCCTTCCCGGAGACTCGGCTTCCTCCAGTGGCACCGGTGGGATTTGGGGGCGTGAAAGAAGATCTGGGGAGGATCAGAAAAACATCTGAGAGCCATGGGGAAACGTGTCCATGCCTGACACAGACCTTCATCCCATCCAGCCTCCCTGCCTGGTCTGGGCGCTTCCCTGGGGGTGACCGGTGCCAGCAGAGGAGGGTGCTGAGCACCACACCGTGCCCTGGCTGGATCCCACCTCGTGTCCTGCAAGGAAGGGCTGTCCAAATCCAGCAATAGGCAGGTCCGTGCTGGACGTGCTGTTTGGCCAAGTCCTTAAAAACCACTTGGAGCCCTCCCTGTGATTGTAGTATCCCATTTCATTACCTTAAAGGCACTTCTGTTCGCCCCGGCCATGTTATCTGGCAGCGTAGATATATCCCAAGCACCACTTCTCCTCTCCGAGATAGCAGGGCGAGCCAGGCATCCCTGCTGGCTCCAGTCCCCTTGCAGCACGGTATTGGCAGGGAAACTTCACTCCAAGAGGCACCAGTGGAGACTAATTGCATGGGGCTTTCTGCTGGAGAGGGGTCAGGGGAGCCCACGAGGCTGCTCTGCTTTCCCTGCCTGTCAGAGAGAGACGCGCGCTCGGAGGATGGGATCAATGGAGAGGAGCCAGAGTTCGTTAATGCACTCCTGCCGCAGACAGGGCAAAGGCAGAGGCAGAGGCAGAGAGCTGCTGGCTGTGAGCAAACGCTTTCCTTGGGATCCTGCAGCAGAGAAAAGAGCAGAACACCCCAGGACAGATGGTAACCGCAGCCTGTGGTTTCTTCTTCTCAACGGGGCCTTAGGCTGTTTCCCACATCTCCACCGCACTTAACACCATTCCCTCTTAATTTAGGCATGTGGGAATTCCCAGGTTGTGTTTGCCCGGGATTGCCTTTAGAAGAACAGGCTGGTACTTGATAAAACTAGGTGCAGCTTTGTGCTCATTTTATTGCTTGCCGGGTTACGGCGTTGGGAGTGAACGTTGTTTCCTATTTGAGATTCGAGACTTACCTGCACCAGTAAAAGTGGTCCCTTCTTCCTTTCACGTCTACTGATGCATCTACTTATTTTATAAGGTGACACTGTAATCCTGCTTTTGCTATAAAATGCAATAAAAACAATATTGAAAGGAGTTGTAAAACTGCCCCTGAAACTCTCTGTGACATTTCACAAATACTGGCAAACATCTCCATGTTCTTCTTAAATTTGCCACAGATTTTTCTAAACACTGTGTTTATAAAACCCAGTCCTCATAAACAGCAGCTTCTCTGAGCGAGGTCCAGAGCCTGGTTTCGGGCAGGACGCAGACCAGCGCTCTCGCTGTGGGCATTTACGTGTCCTTTGGGACCCCGGCCCCTCTTGTAACTCCCGAAAAGATGGAGCAACCAAGAACTTGCCCATCCTTACCTCACACACAGCAGCCATTGGGACGTGTGGCAATTTGAAAGGTACAACGGGAGAGAGGAAAGTCTACTAAAACACAGAAATTACTCTGAAACAGCCAGGTTCACATCAGGAGATTGGTGAGATGGCCCCGGCAGCGCAGGATGGGCAGCACCCAGGGGAGTGCGACTACAGCAAGGGCTGGACCTTGTGGTGGCCTCACGGCCCTGTGGCTCAGATCCCAGCTCGATGGCACAGACATCGCTCAGGAGACCCAAGAGAGCCACAGGCATCGTGAGCAAGCAGAGCTGGAGCCCCTCTGCTGGAAGTTGGGGCTGAGAGAGTTGGGGGGTTCAGCCTGGAGAAGAGAAGGCTCCAGGGAGACCTTCTAGCCCCTTCCAGTCCCTAAAGGGGGGGGCTCCAGGAGAGATGGGGAGGGACTCTGGATCAGGGAGAGAAGCCATAGCAGGAGGGGGAAGGGTTTGACACTGAAAGAGGGGAGATGGAGCTGAGATGTGGGGAAGAACTTGTTTGGTGTGAGGGT
>JAOXNO010000070.1:1212731-1226886 GCA_028565335.1 Limnodromus scolopaceus
GGGGTTCAAGGGCAGGTTGGAGGGGGCTTGGAGCAACCTGGTGTGGTGGGAGGTGTCCCTGCCCAGGGCAGGGGTGGGTGGAACTAGATAATATTTAAGGTCCCTTCCAAGCCAAAGCATTCTATAATTCTATGATATTTCCACCTAGCATTTTTAAGAGAAAAAATAATAATAATCAGACTTTTTGGGTAGAGCACAGGAGCAGGTCAGGGTGCAGAGCACGCCCACCTTCTGCATCCAACAAAACCCCTGGGGACATGTGGCAGCCCTGCCAGCGGGGATGCTCTCCCTGCTGCTGCTCATCCTCAAACACCCAGCCCGGGACGTGCCTCGACAGAGAAGGCTGCCGAGCTCCATCCTTGAGCCAGAAGGGGTGCAGCAGCAGGAGTGGAAAATTACCTCTCTCCCACGTGTCTGCATTGACTCCGAGCGCCCTGCTCCTCTCCATGCTGTCCCTGAGTTAATATAAACTACCTTGGAGGGCTGCCCTGCTTTCGGGATGCACGTCATGCTTCCTGTTGGGCCCCTCGCCATCCTCATAAATATGTACTAGAACGATGGTTGTTGTTCCCAGAATAGATCACGTCATAATCAAATCTGGAACAATCCAGTTAAGTATTTTCTCCATCTTGCTGCATCCAGCTCCTCACTGTGGAGAAACACCATTAGAGGGGGTGGCTTAAGGTTAAGAGATCCCAAATGTAACATACATGCATCTTTTCAAGAGAACACTTGGAGAAAGAGAGGAATTGCTTGGCTCCGCATCTGCCAGCGATACCCAGCTGGTGGGATGTGCCTGTGGACATCCCAACTACACCCAACGCCTGTGCACAGCTCCCCTCGTCCAAAGTGCTGCCCGAGAGAAGCACTGAGATGCTTTGAAAGACCAGTCTCAGAAATAAAGGTAACTGCCAGCAAGCCATCTGCCTACATTCCCATCGACTTCGGTGGGATAAGGATTCAGAGTCTCGTTGTGGGGACCACCAGAAGGGTCAGTGACGCACAGCTCTAAGTCAGAGAACACACACCAGGGACTGTCTCTGGAAGGTGGAAGTTCCCCAGAGATGCTCATACACACCCCGACTGCGCTCGCACAGGGCAGGTACGATGAGGAGGACACTCCAGCACCATCAGCTTTGTCCTTCTTGCAGAAACAGAAAGAAGAGGAACAATAATTCATTTAACTTCCATGTTTGTATGCCAACACAATCCTGATGACGGTATATGCTTCTTGAAAGGTAGAAGGACACTTTTTTTTTAAATACAGATGAAAAAGGAAAATGAAAAAACTTGTTCATACCAATCAACAGACAGATTAGATTTTATCCAGTGTATGTTTTAGTCACATGGGCTTTTCTAAATGCCTTGGATTTTCCCTCTCCCCACTTTTTGCAGTTAAGATAAAGATGCCTAGGCAACTACTGAGATTTTTCTATCTGTGCTGAAACAGGCCCCCCGCGCGCCCCCCCGTCCTGCTCCCACCCCCCAGAAAAAACACCCAACCCCCCATGTCAAGTCTTGCTTCCCAGAACTGAGATTTCATCCTAATTTTTATAGCATTAGGTGTCTCTTTTCAGAGCTGAAATCTTTAGATCCTCTCATGATTTTCATCTAGATCTCTATGATCTACATAGTCCTGGTCATTTCTGCACAGAGAAATGAGCTGCAGAAAGACTGAACTACTTGACTGTAAGAAAGCCTGTGTTAATGAAAAGACTTAAAGCCATATCCACCAAACCCTTGATAGTGTTCAGACCACTCAAATTTTATCTGTAAGAGCATTTCACTGCAGCCCTGGGTCACAACTGGACACCACGTTCAGATGAATTTCTGCTCTGCATCACCACAAACCACCACCATTTCAAGATTCCTTGCAATGAAAATTTTAGAGGAAATAGGTGCTATGGATTTATCAAAACATTTTGTTTCTGCATGAATTACTTGTTTTTGTTTTTGACATTTTCTATGACAGTAGGAAAAACATAATTTGAAATTCTCCAAAGGGTAACTGAAGTTTATTGTTTTACTGCTGCAGACACGGCCCATTCTGATGCTGCTGTAATTTTCTTGTCTCTCTTTTTTTCCCTCCTCTCCCCTCTACACCAAAAAACCAACTTGACTAAACAACATGATTTCACAAACAGTTTTGATTCTAGCGGAATTCAGTCCCTGATAGAAAGATACTCAGTGAACATCCCTGTGAGCAGCTCTGGCTTGTTGTCAGAGGTACCAACCAACCGAACATCTGCAGCTGGAAAAGCAGGTTTTTCTTCTGCCTCTTTTGTTTGCAGATGTGCTGTACTGCCCCAGCACAGGGTTGCTGTAGCACTGCTGCCTCTCTCCCCCATCATTTTCTTTTCTTCTTTTTTTTTTTTTATTCGCCCCTTCTGTTGCTCCACCAACACAACTTTTAGGATATAAGGGATCTATAAGGCCTGAGTCGGTCAAGCTGCAGCTCAGCAGGATCCTAGAAGCGCTGGGGTTCTCAGATGGAGAAGGAGAAATATTTTCTGTAGCACGAAGCAGGCAGTTTAAATTGACTTTTTGGAGATGAGCAGGAAGAAAGCCCCATCAAAATTGGTAGCTCAGTTCTGCCGTGGGGTTTCACAGTACTCACGAGCAACCTTAGGGGTTTGGGGGGGATTTTAATTTTTACTGTGCATCAAGTAGGCGTTGCTGCCCATGTGGTGTTTCACTGTAGGGCTGCCACATATTTTGCTATTGTCTCTTCCTTCCCCCAAAGCCATTGAAAATTCCTCTGCCTCATGTTTTATTTACAAGTTTTTGTGGTTTGTTGTTTTATCAGTTTGGGTGGGTGGAGAAAACTCAGTTTTATGGATTTTTTTTTTTTTTTTTTTTCCTGAAACAGCTTCTCTCTCAGCCTCTCAGTAACGGCTTGCAACTTGTCAGGGACTATCCTGCTCCATGGAAGACAGAATCTTCATGGCTGGAAGGGACCTTTGAGATCATCGAGAAGAAGATGGGTTCCCTGGTTTGGGTCCTGAACTGAAACAAACCTTCCTCTGAGCAGCTGCGATACTGAGTGCTCACAATCAGAGGGAAAAAGCCAGCGCTGCAGTTCTGGTCACGCTGCAATCTGCGCCTGTCAGCTTGTTTTCCACATTGGTTTTGCTGCATGCACTGTCTGAGGGTAAATCTTCCCCAGTGCTGCCCGGGAGTCAAAGTTGGGAGGCAAATTTCTGCCCTCAGAGCATCAGGATCCAAGGAAACAGCAAATGGAAAAAGACAAAACCTACACAAAAAAATAAAAGTTGTATATGAAGAGCTCACAATAAGGTAGTGTGCAGCACTGCGCCCTTCTCCCTGGGGAAAGGCTGTACACTGATTATCTCTTCTCCTGGTCCAGTTCTTCTTTGCAGAGGCCACAGTGTCACCTCAGGACGTGGCACATGGGGGGACAAGTTGTGCTGACCCATCTTGGAGCGGCTCTTCAGAGACCCCCCGTTGACCCGTCCTTCCCAGCCAACACGCAGGAAAAAGCAGCTGGTTTTTCCCACGTTTGGGAGCCAGGAACAAACAACGCTCAGGACCAGAAACATTTGCCTCTGGAGCCAGCAAGGGGAAGGGGTCTGCCCAGAGCACTTTGTGTGGGTTGGCTCTACCTGAGAAGCCACCCGTATTTTTTCAGCTGCATCCAGTTCAATTTCATACTTGCGTGTCACTCGGCGCCCTTGGAACAGGGTGGAGCCCAGGTTGGAAAGCCAAGAGTCATTTGACAATGTCTTTCTCTGCGAGGCAAGCTTTCCTTGTTTGATACGGCCAGAAAGATGGGAAATGCTCTCCCGGGGCCTTGGAGAGAGGATGGAGCTGGTCGCCGTGCAGCATCCTCGGAGCCGGCGTTCTCTCAGCAGCCCCGCACTGCCCAGCCCTCGCACCAGCACCACTGCCCCAGGGAGGCTCGTTCCTGGTCAGTGTCAGGGAGGATGTGCTGGTACAACCGGCCACACACCCCCCTAAGGGAAATACAGCTCACGCCCATAAAAAAATAATTCATTTGTCAGGATGGCTTCAGCGGGTTCTCCGAGCAAACGAGCAGTTACAGGCAGAAGGATGTTGTTGCTGTATAAGTGTCTCTCCATTAAGGCTATTCTCCAAAATTAAAAAACTGAAGAAAAAAAAAATAATCATACTTCTGTGGAGAAGTGGGGGTTACCATTTGAGAGAGCTTTAGTTTTTTTTAAGAAGGAAATCTATATAATCCTGATCATTTTTCACGTCATTGAAAGAAATCGGGGGTGGATACTGCTATGAAATAGTTTTGAAGAGCGGTCACAAAAAAGTGGTAGAAACTGGCTATTCAGAATTAGAGAGGAAGACTCATGTTTAAGTACAGTACAATTTTACTCAAGCAACTAAGAAAGATGAGTAATAAATATTAAATAGCTCATAATACTATTATTTTATTATGTATAATGCTTCCTACAAATACAGGACACAGATTTTAAATAGGAAATCAAGCCAATTTTTTAATTACTAGTGATAAAATGCTTTAAACTCTGCATTAGCTGCAACCAATACAGTGCCTTTGATTCCACTAATCAATCTTAATTGCTAAGATGAATGCACTTCATCTCTGGATTTTATTGCCAGCCTATTCTGCCACCTTTTATTACAGTCCAATTTTGGGAGACACCTGCTGACCGTACCTGAGCATCCTTCCCTTTCGTCCTCAGTTTCATCCTCTCATTAACTCCCTGGACACGCAGAGGATGAGTGTCCCGTTTCTCATGAATTGATGGCCCCATGGCCAGTTGCCCACAGCCCAGCTCTGCCCAGCGAGGGATCCAGGGGGTGACACCTCCACATCACGGCACATCCCACCCCATCAAGAGCAAGTTGATCCAAGTCCCTGCCTCAGTCAAGCGTTGCACCGCGTACAGGACTCCTTTGGTCCATGTATTCCTTTCCATTAAAGGATTTTTGAGTACTTTTTGACAAGGTCTTGATATACAGCTGCTTAATAGAGGTCTGGGTGTGTTTCAATAACCTGTTTAAATCTAGCTAATATTATAAAGCATATAATAATATATATAATATAGATATATATAACATATATATTATATATATATAATTTTTCCTCTGAAATTTGCTCTGGGTTTCAAGGGTGCAATTGTCAGTCTCTAGAGAACCTGCAGAGTGCCTAGAGGAAGGGGAGGGTGGTGAAGGAAACTCCAAGAATTAGGATAACGTGAAAATTCCAGCTGTAATATTCAAGTTAGAGACAAAAGAATTTCTTCACCCAGAAGGGAAATGCTCCCTGAGATAGCAGACAGTGGACCATCTAAACGATATTTTGCATAACATCAACCATGCAAGTGTGGGTGCTCAGGCAGTCACGTAATGAGCAGTGTATTCCAACCAAGTTACCAGAGGAATAGAGGCCTGGATGTGGGTTATTTGTCCCTCGGGAGTTCGGTCAGAGCTCGTCACGCCAGCTCAGAACGTGCTCTGACCCATACACGCTATCGGAGTGTTACACACAGCACCAACTGGATTCCCGGATGCAAGGGAAACGTGTGTTAGCACAATCCCCAGAAGCTATATTCCGGAGAGCAAGCGAGGTAGATAACACACAGAAACCAGCAGTGCAGATGATTAAGAGGAAAAGGCAGATAGGTTCTGCAAGGGAGAAAAATGGACCATCGCTCTGGCTCCGTCGCTGTTTTGAAGAGGGAGTGTTCCAAGAACAGAAAACCCTCCCGCTGGGTCTGGAGTTCCCCAAACGACCGGGGATGTTGTGGACGCAGTGATTTGGGAAGGCTGAAGAACGATAAATCTGCAAGAGGTCTTTTTTTTTTTTTCTTCTTTGTCCTCACCACAGAAGAGAAATTCGAGAAACGCTCAGCCACGAAAGACAGGAGCCTCGCAGCCCGCGAAGGTCAGCAGTTTTGGGGGAATGATTGCCACGCACCGTAATGCGGCATGAAGGCTATGGCAGAGCAACCCCCCGACCTCCCCGCCCCGGAGGGGGAAGCACAGCCCGCCCGGGATGCCTTTGTTACAGCCACAGTCTCCAGCAGAAAGTACATCTGGAGCCAACAACCGGGATTTGCTTTTACTACCAGAAACATAATTCCTCTATAACACGGTATAAATCAATGTCTATTTTCTTCTTCAAACTGACGCCTGCTAAGGTTTGTCTCCTGGAAAACGGCACTTCCAAGTTCCTGCTGCACTTAGGTTTTATCTCATATATAGATCTTTATCTTATCTGCTGCATGAGTCAAGTAGGGGAGGAGGTTTCCTTATCTTCCTTCGCCAACAGGGAAGAGCTTAATGAAAAAAATCCCATTGTTTTTCTGTAACAATCTGCTGGCAGCTCCCAGCGAGGGACAGAGACAGAGATACCGATGGAGATACACCGATACCCATCGCACAGCTAGAACGCTTCTGGAGATCCGAATCACACATCCCACTTACTCTAAAGAGCCCAGAGAACATTTCACTGTTTTTTTCTCCACCCTCCAGGCTTCTGAGCACACGGGTATTACTGTACTGCAATCCTTAGCTGGAGAGTTTCCTCATTAACATTGAGGATTGTTAGGTGTGATAAAGTTAACTGTGTTTACATGGGAAAGGTGATTCAGATTCAGACACGCTTCAGCCTTCCTACTGCTAGGGCTGCTCCCCAGGAACTCCCTGTGCAGACACTGTAATTCCAGAACATCCTCCCCACAGCAAGACCTTTATTCGGGGCATTCGTTGAATTCAGAAGTTACTATCTCTGCTGCCACAGTCTCAGGAGAACTTCAAGACAATTTAATCTTTCCGAAGAAATGCATGAATACTTTTAACACCTAAAGGAGAACCACTGGAAGGCTGTTCCTGCTGAAGTGCTAGGAAGTATTTTGACTTTGCTAATGTATTCCTGCAAGGGAAGGCAAGTAAGCTGTCCCAGCATATGGTAATTGTTATGTTTTTAAAAGTTTCACACACGGATTCATGCAGATATAAGTTTTTCTTACTCTTTCTGTATTGAGGACACCAGAGAATCAGTTCATCAGGTATAGCGAGGGCCACAGCACTGGTTGGCTTTGTTTTCATTCATCAAAATGTAATTAAAATACCAATTCCATCTTCTCCTTGCATCAAATTTGTGAAGAGGAGCCATTTTCCTGCAATAAATTCCTGAAGATTTCATGACACGAGCAGCAGAGCATAGAAGTGCATAATAAATCAGTCCAAATTCTAGCTGTGTCTAAAGGGTTTATAGAAAGCTCTCTATCTGTTTCACACTCCAAAATCTGAATTATAATTAATTTCAGGAATCAACCAACCTACCCTTACTTTAAAAATGTCAAGCTGAGGAGTGCATTATGTGAGATTACAATTACAATTAATCAGAAGTGCAGGCGCGCGCACACACATCTTCCTACTTAAATTCTTTGGGCAAAAAAAAAAAAAAAAACCCAAAATGTTACAGCAGCTCTGACAGATACTAAATGATCTTTTCAAATAATACTCGCTGGTGATGAATGTTACAGTTTTGCAGCCTGGTGCCAATACAGAGCTTTTCAGCAGCAAACAGACCTCATTTGACAGCCCCTGCGTTAGCTCTAACGACACGCTGATGGCCACGACGGTTTTCTCTCGCACTCGCTATCCCATCTGGAAAGAACTCCAGGGATGGAAGAGCCCAGCATGCTAAATTGTGGTAAAAAAAACTTACCAGCATTCATGAAACATTAATGAAACATTAAACATAACTCTTCCTTAGGACAATGCTGTTATTTACTCATTTTCTTGCCCAGATTAAATGAGTTATTCATAACTGCTGCTCTCTTTAGGCCCCGACGGAAGACCAGAAAGCAGCATCGACCTGATGGAAAGCCATGGGGCTTCCTCTGCCGGGGTCTAATACTGGTTAAAATCTGTGGCTCCTACCCAGGCTGCCCAAATAGTCACAAAAAGCACCTTCACGTATAAAACAGAGCAACGACATAGAACCATGGAACAGTTAGAGCTGGAAGGAACCTTGGAGATCACCGAGTTCCAAGCTCCCAGCCCTGGGCAGGGAGAACACCCCTTTAGGCACACACGTGGGCAACGTCCCTCTCCGGGCAGGTCCTCCCATCCCCTCCTGCTGGGCATCCAGGTCACTAACGGCATCCATAGCTAAAGCAAACCAAAATATGAGTGTTCATGAGTCTTGCCCTGCCCTCCTCTGCAGCAACGCCCGACCTCCCCTCTCCTCCTGCCCCAAGCCACCCCAAAGCATCTCCCCACGTGGTGATCACACCAAGGAAAGGCACCTCCTTTCCCCTGCCTCAGTTCCCGAGGTGCTAATGAAAAAGCTGGACATCGTCTGTACAAGGCAATAGTCCCAGAAATATCGTTTTGCTTCACTGTCACCTGCAAGGGGTGGGGAATAAAAATAACTGCTCCCTAATTTAATACGAACTTCAAACAAAAGCACCTCCTCTTCTTCCATTTATCTACCCGCAGAGCTATTTTGGTCCAGCTCACTGGGAGAATTGTTACATTCTGTTGTGCCTAAAATATTGTGCTTCTTTAATCACTGCACAGGGCTTCTACCTGCAGCAAATGAACTGAGCTGACAAGAGAAATTTATTACAGCCACCAGCCAGAGATCAAATTCTTCTCTCATCAATTATTTGGGCCACTATTGTTTCTAGCAGTTTCTCCTCTTAATAAAACTGATCACAGCTGAATGTTTGGCTGCTTCTGTAGGAAATGCCAAGACTTGTTATTTCATTATACGTGTATTCTCCTTACTTGTATATTCTCTACAAGGGTTTTATATATAAGTGATGAGCTTTGTCTGGTTGACAAAGTATGACTAAAGTACAAGCTGAAGAGCTGGAAGATAAATTCGTCCTAGCAGGGCTGAGGCTGATTTTTTATGCGGCAATTAATAAAAAGCACTTTTCTTTTGCTCCTCTTCCAGAGGCAGAGCTGGCGATTTGGATTCTGAGGAGAAGGAAAAGTGTAAAGGAGGAGAAGGTGTGGGCAAACCCATCGCTGAAAGGAAGGGGAGATGACAACCCTCCAGGCAAGGGCTGACAGAGCACAGGACGATCTTGTCTCTTAGAAAGCTCTTCCCTACACTGGGAACCAAACGCAGGGATCAAGTGATATGGACTTGGATCCTACATTGCTGTTTGCTTCACTTGTAGGGTGCAGTTAGGATGCCCTTTGCAAAAAAAAAAAAAAAATAAAAAAAAAAAAAAAATCCCTTTGCAATTCCCACCCCACCCCCCTGGGGAGCAGTGATCTGGGGGCAGATGCATCCCCAGTCCCTGCGCAGGGGTCTGTCTCTGGCACAGGGCATCATGTGCAGGGGGACTTCACCATCTCAAGGACCAGCCAGCTCATCTCCAAGCCCCACCAGTTGCTGGACGGTGGAGCTGGATCACAGGATTTATCACTGGAAACAGAGAGGACTTACTCGGAGGAGCCATCCTGGCAGCTTCACGGAAGCAGGAGGCGGCGTGTGGGGAGTGAACACGGTCTCCCTGCCCCTGAACTTGGCACCGGTGGAAAGGCAGCAGCGAGGGAGCTGCCGGGGACAGGCCTATTTCCATATGTTTCTTTTTGAGCGTGGCAGCGCCTCAGGAGGGATTAGCAGGAGAAGTCAGGGCTCTTCCCCAGGCTCGCAGGAGCTCGGCATCTCATAAAAGAGACGCTGGCAGCTTTGGGGACCCTGGGCACGCAGGTCCAAAGCAACGCGCCGCAGCAAAGGCACTTGCCTGTCCTTGAACAAAGGGCTTTAGCATATTGTGTGCTGTGCACACGGGCGGGATGCTCCTGTTGGAGGAGTGAAAACCACGCTCTCACCTCTCAGAGCAAGAGAAACCAGTGAGAAGGAACCGAGAGCCCATTAAAGCACTGAAATACAGAGCGTGTTCCTAAGGGTTATAAGCCTTCGCTTTGGCAGATGTGCCATGAGAAATCCTCGCCAGGGATGGGCACAGAACAAGCCAAAACAGAAGGAGAGGCCTGGTTATATCTCAAGGACTGTCCTCCTTCAGCCAAAAAGCAGCTTTTGCAGCAGTTTTCCTAACAGCATTAATAAGGGTAGCTCAAACCTATCTTTGTGTATCTGCCCTGGAGTCTAATTCAGCTGCCATAAGCAAAGTTCACTTCATCACTCTCAAAAAAAAAAAAAACCAAAAACAAAAAACAAAACCTAAAAGTCAAGTTTCCGTAATCCATATCTCTGCAACATTTACTCAAAGGCAACTGACAAATAACCATCAAAAAAGCAGGTGCCACAAAACTTCCTTTGCCCCGTGCGTGCAAGCCTCGCCACCCAAGCAGCCAGGAGGAAGGCATTTTATTCCCATGAGAATACTTTTGGGTCCCACTCATGTTTCTAAAGACACTTCCCAGCTGGAAGTGAAGCTCCCTTATAACAGTGTAGATGCAACTACTGTGATAGTAAACACCATGAATTGATTTACCAAAATCACCCGTGTCCCCAGTGGAGTAGCACAAAGACTTCTTAATCCTTGTTTCATGGATTACAGGGCTCTGCACAATTATGAAGATATTTTATTTTAGACTTCTTGTTTGTGGAACTGGATTTCACAGTTGTCTTGTGACTTGAAGTGGAGAGAGATGTGTCATGTGCGTGTCCAGTTCTTGACAAAGCCACTTTATATCTGGTTTTGAAAATACATCATTCTGAGCCCCAATCTCGGATTTCACTGAATTCAGTGAAAAGTCTGACTTGAAGAAACTGCCATTCATTTGATCACCTGAATTTTCCCTCCCGTGTTTCTCAGTCATAACACTCTTTCTCCCTCATTTTCAGCTATGGTTCATTGAATTAGTTGTTTCAGAGGTCAAACCCCAGAACACCTCAAAGCTCCAGGTCTCTTTTCATTCTTCTGTTTCTAATCAGCTAGAGAAGTAAGGGAGAAGCAAAGGCAAAACTCAATCTCATTCACTCAGAGGGTGGGTCTCCTCATTGAGTGCCTGCACATAAGCAGTGTGAAGAGAAGTCAAACTAAGCTGGAGAAAAGGCTTTGAAACATCCTCCACCAGCCCTGAAGATGCAGCCACTGAGGAGCATTTGCCCTGACTCAGAAGATGAGCTCCAAAAGCCCTGAAGCAAATGCGGTCCCACCATTCATGAGGAGACTTCTGGACTAGCCCTGTTATTTCGCACAAATCATTCCACCTCCTTTTCATTCACTTCCTTTCTTTGGAAAGTGAGAATAACAGTATATTTCTACTTTACTGAACTGCCTTTGAGATCCCCCAGTTTGCCTGAGGTCTCCCAGTGGACGTCACCAGTCTGTTATTGCAGGTAGATCAGTCTAGGACCAGCCTTGGCAAAGCACGTCAGGAGACCTCAGCCTTGGAGGGCTAATGAGAACTCCAGGTTCTAGTGGGAACAGAGAGCTTAGTCTAGAATATGAAGAAATTGTCTTGAATCTACTATATAAATTGATTTAAGAGATAGATGAAAAATTAAATGGTATAATTACGAAGGTTAACAAACTCAAGGGAGTCATTAGACAAACTGTGAAAAGATCATCAGTTTTTTTTAAAAAACAGCAGAATCAAAGATAATGGAATTCAACCGTTTCAACTCAGTTTCCCTCATTTCCCTCAGTTGAGAAAACAGTGTAAGCCCATGTCAAACAAAAGTGTTAAATGATAATTTCTACAACGTTTATCTTTGAGTATTAGGTTTAAATGAAGCTTTATAAGGTAAAGGCTGGTGACTATTTAACCTGCTGTAGTGGAAAAGTATTTGAGATATTAAACATGATCTAAAATTATTGCTATAACTCATCATTTCCTAATCCCTTAGCCATTAGGGAGGATTTAAAATAAATTATATAAGCTTTAGTAAACAAATAAACATAAGATATAGGAAACCAAAACCCAAGCAGACTACCTGAGAAGGAAATGTAGGTATTGCGAGAGAGGTTCAAGGGAGGGTTTTCCAAAGCACCCTGATGAATTAAGAGTCTTGTTCCCATTGATGGGAACACTTCAGGGCTCTGATAAAGGAAAGATTTTCTCCTGGAAAATTTTTAACTAGAATTACATGACAGAAGCACTTATTTTATGATTTTTATGACAACAAAAATACACAGTGCAAAAAGGCTCCTGGAGCTGCCGATAGCTCTCATTTCATGTCTCACCACAAAAGAGAAACGGGGGAACGAAGGGAAGATTATATCGCCGGGTCCCTCATTATTAAGGGCGAAGGAAATAGTTGCCTTAATGCATTTGATTGCACCTTAATAATCGCACCCACCCAGTTCCCTTTTAAACATGCCACATTCTGCAACAGGAAAATATCTCTGCTCCGGCCACGAGCTGCTGGGTCCTGGCCAGTGACAAGTGGTGACAACTGGTGGGAGCCTCCGGGGAGGGGGTAACCGGAGCCGGCCCTGCGGGGAATGTCACCGGCCGGGACAGGGTGTCACCAGCACCGCGGGGGGACGGGGACGGACTGCGCAGCCTCCCCGAGTCCTTCGGGAGTATAAAGAGCACAGGCACACGCGGGAAAGGGGTGCTCGGTAAAAGCGTGCGGTGCAAGAACTGCCCTCCGAATCCTGATCTCCCCAGGCTGCCCGTGGGGATATTCCTGGGAAAAGGCTCTTTTTAATATAACATAATACCGGTAGAGCTGGTTGCTCTGAAAACTCTGCATCTAAAGCGTGCCCAGACACTGAGATAGGGCTATCGAGTGTGCCAAGCTGTTAAAAAATCCTGATCTTTAATAGAAAAATAAAAATCAATCACTGGAATGTGACTGAAACATCCCAAGCCTGAAATGGGCTGTCTTGGATTTGAGCTGAAGCAGCCCGGAGGGCTTTCAGGAGCTGCTTCCCTTCTCCTCCTCCTCTGTTTCATACCCTTCTCGAGCTTTTGGGTCTCTCCTGACCAGGCAGGGCTCGCAGAAATCATAGCGTGGCTTGTAAAGTGCATCAGCCTTCTGTCTGCCGCCCGACAGAACCAAACCTCACGTGGAACCGAGCTCCTTTGTGAGCATCACACGCACAGAGCAGGAACGTCCAGCCACCACCCGGGAAAACACAGACCCCCCACAAACAGCGGCATCCAGCTGCGGCTGGGTCTCCTCTGTCACTTACTGCTAAGAAATTAAAAGTTTGAGAATTAAATATTTCTTCAATAAACCCCCCATCTCACTAAAGCCACCCGCGCAAGCTGCTGTACTGGGGCTTGGCGCTCTGAGCCCCTCGGACAGGACAGGGATGCAGAATTCCTTCACCCACCAGCCTTTCCTGTTGCCCCAAACCCCAGGAGCACGGTCCCTGCTCCCTCCTCAGTCCCTCACAGGTGGTTTTCCGGAGCAAGATCCCAGAGGGATGGAAATGAGGGAAATGTGAAAATTGACAAAAAATAGGCAGTGAGGGAGAGGCGGGTGGAGGAGCAGTAGCTCAGCGCTGCCCTGGGACTGCTGTGAGAGGGTGCTGCAGATGGGAAGGGAATCATCTATTCATGCACGTGGTGGGTTAGACAAGAAATAATGAGATAAAATTACAGCCAGGGAAATTCAATTCGGACATCAGGAAATACTTTCTAATGGTGAAGACTCTTATGCCCTGGAACAGATAGCTCAGGGAGACTGGGGAATATATGGTGCTGGTGGTTTAAAGAGACAGATGAACTAAATGACCTCCTGAGGTCCCTTCCAAGCCCATTTCTTTAATTTAAGTTAAACCACTTCAAATTTCTCCATAGACCCTCGCATCTGCACGACCTCTAACTTTCTAGACCTAGTGGATGTTCTTACTTTGAATTAACAGTGCCTTTGGGGTTTTTTTTTAAGAACAGTATATAAACCAGGAAATAATAATTATAGCCCTTTATGATATGGTTTTACCACAATTATACACAGACTACAGGTCCACTTAATCCAAGAACGCCATTAGGCACCTGGCTCTGGGGCCTTCAGTCAGTCAAGAACATCAGGCACCGCAAATGATGCTCCTCAGCTGCTCCCCAGCAGCACCCCCGGGTTCCCGGGCTGTATTTACCTGCCCCAAGCCCCTCGGTGCGTTACCTGGAAGGGCTGGGGTTGGCATCACTCCGGGTGAGCAGTTTCTGATGGTCTGCATTGTAAAAGTTCTGTGAAAGAAGCACTTTTTTTTTTTTGGGGGGTGGGGGCAGGTAAATACAGCCC
>JAOXNO010000070.1:1230366-1245437 GCA_028565335.1 Limnodromus scolopaceus
CTCACAAATGTGTATTGTCAAAGAGATTTCCATAAAGGCTCCCTGGTCATTTGGCAGCTGCCGTGAGGCCAAGCACGCTGGAAGATGTACACATTGGGACAGCACTTAAATTAAATCTTCGAGACAAATCCTTCCCTCGCAAGGACTGCAGTCAGTCTGGAGCTATGCTGCATCTTGGAATTAATCCAGTTTTGCCAGATGCAGCCAATCCTCCATGTAATGCTGAACCAGTTATCCTGATTTGTAATGAGAAGGAACTGGTTCCAGTCATAAGAAAGATGCATCAGCATTAAAAAAAAAAAGAGCTTGCTCTGTGACCCAGAATTAACTTCTTAACGTACCCAGATACAAACCAAATAAAAACAGCCAGTTCTGCAGCAGAGCAGGGATGGGAAATAACTTCTATTAGGCTTTGGCACATCTTTCCACAAAAGTTACTGCAACATGCAAGCGGTCATAAGGATTTTCGCAGCTCACAGCAGTCAGAAGGTTTGAACATGGAGAAAGTGCTTAAAATGTTTGCAGAAATCCTGCCTGTGGAACTTGTCATTAACTTCAAGGCCCCCCTGCATAAGCCTGGCAAACTCTCAGAAATAGTGGAGGCAATTATTAACGTTAAAGTCTCCATATGCTAAACAGCCACTGCGCTGGAGATTGGGTATTTTGTTTAAAGGCAAGCGCGGAGATTGCAAACAGTTATTTTTAACTCTTTTCAGCATACAGTACATCTGTTGTGTTTTTGATTTCCATTAAAAATCAGAGTCATTTACTGATCTGGCTTCCATCCAGATTTCTACATGAAACACATGGACCAAGCACAGAATAATGCTGTTTTATGTGCATGGGTGCATGTATTGTATTTATTATCTGCTACGATAATTAGAAACGCAGTTAAAAGTGCTTGGGGGGGCTTTGAAGGAACAGACTATCATACTGATCTTCTCATTTCCTCCAAGTCCCTGGGCTTAAAAACATTAAGAACGAGACCATGAAACCTTTCTTTACGTTTCTGTGCTGCGACACACAACCCCATCGACTCGCTTCCTTGGGAAGGGGCTCCCGGGGGTGGCTGCAGCCGGGACGGACCGGGGGGTACCCAGACACCCCCGACACCGCTTCAAAGCGCACACGTCGAGAAAGGCCTCCAGCAATAACGTGCTACCCAACTATCTGCCAAGATGGACCCGGGCCAGCAAGCCCAGCAAATTAAAAGCTGCAATCGCTTCTCTGACAATTCTCCAGCAAAACTTGTCCTGGGTTTTCGCTTCCCCGGCAAAAACTGGGAGTGATCAGGGTGCACCAAAGGGCAGGGGCTTCAGACCACCTGAGACCAGCAAAAGGAGGAAACTAAAGTGCTGTGAGGGCACCAGAGTGCTGCGGCAGCTGCCTTTTCTGAGCTCGCTCCCAAGCCCGCTGAAGTCGACTGGACTCTTTCTGTAGATGTCACCAGCTTCAGGTCACATCCCAGCTCCTTGCAGGGCTCTGGTGCCCTCCTCTCTGCCGGGCAAAGATGGACTCCTTCAAATACACAGTGAATTAGGGCTAGAGAGGTCGACGCACCTCAAGACTGCTCTGACATTTTGAGTTGAGGGGAGAAAGCATAGAGATATTCACTTGAATTTGAAAATTAATTCCAAGGTCACTGTCTTGGCAACCTTTCAGCATTTGTTTTCCGTGCCCACATGGGCAGAGACCTATTTCTAACCAGGATCCTTATAAAATCAGCAGGCCTAAAACGCCAGCAGCCAGATGTTCAGAAAAAAAAAAAAAAGGTGAAATCCAAATTGTGCGTTTGATTCCTGATGCAATTACACAACCTGTGCAGGAGGAGAGGAGCCGATGCCCCGCGGCTGACGCAAGCGGCCCAGATGGAGCTTTGCTGGAAAGGCAATTCCAGTTGTGATTAGCGAGGCACATCTGGCTGGCCCGGCCCAGCCCCAGCACATCGGTCCCAGCCCATTGGGGACCATCCTCAACAAGGCGAATGATGGGACTCATCTACCTTCTGTGGCAGATGATGACGCAGAGATGCCACCAGGTCCCCTCACGCCAAGCGCCCGCTCACTCTTGGGGCAGATGAGAAATTACGGTTGTTTCAGATGTGCAGAGTCTCAAGTTTTTCCTCTTTAAGGACAATGCGATCTTCTCTCGCTATGATTTATTCCCCTGGCCTTTATATGCCGGCTGCATATGGTACTAATTTCACACCCATTTCCAGATGATGCAATGAAATTAAATGACATGGCCACGGTCACATGGGGATGGAGGCACCAACGTGGGCTCTGGGAAGCTCCTCGGTTTATTTGCTCTAAATGCGGGTGTACCATTTCTCTCATATTGTGTTACTGCTCTATGGACTGTCAGACTGACAATACCATCTTATGTTACAAAACCTACAGTTTAGTGTCCTTCAGAGGTTGAATTTCCATGGGAAATGATTGTTGGAGAAATATGGCTTGCATATGGCTGTGCCAGAAAGATGTTTCTGCTGATTTTCTCCACAACTGCGATTCCTGCATTTTTTTTTTCCTTTTTGAATCATGACTCAGAAAGACTAAATAAAAGTTCAGCTTGGGTTTCAAGAATGCAAATGTGCATATTCAGCACCCAGGGCCAGTTTTCCCACCATGGGCATTAGCCAGCCCCAGTAGAAAGCAGAGCCCTGCTGGAGGACACGGCTGGCACCCATTGGAGTCACTGCCTGCCCTTGGAGCGCCAGGGGCTCCAGAGCACAGAAAATCAGGGGGAAAAAAAAAATATATCATTTTCCGCAGACCTTTCTATTAAAAGACTTCAGAAGTGATTGCATGGCTGTGTCTCTCACCTCTCCCAGCCTCAGCCCTTTTTTCTCTCCTCGCTCTCCTTCTCTGCTGTTCGTCTCTCGGCCCTTCTGGCTGTCAGGTGCCAGAAAGTGAGGAACTAAATTACTTGAGATGGCACTTACTGCGGGGTACAAACAGGAGCGCGTCCGCAGTCTTCACCCATTTCTTGCTGCCGCTGCAATGAGGGAGCGGATGAGAAAGCGCTGCTGCGTGGGAACACAAGCCTCCATAAATTTAATGGCAGAAGAGAGGCTACGGGGGCACACAAACTGCCAATATTTCCCTCCCGGGGGAAGGCTATTTGAATTTCGGTGCCTTCCAGCATCCCTGCCCCTCCTGAGCCCTGTCACAGCAGCACCAATGGCTCCCCTCAGAGCACAAGCCAAAATGCCAGAGCAGGTACGGGGCAGGGGGGACAGCTGGGCTCTGTGAAGTCCTTTACGAGGGAAGCAGTTTGGGTCTGGCCGGGCTCAGGAGATCCATTGCCCATTTCACTCCCATTTTGACACAGGTTTAATAACACAAAAACAGGTGGGAAATGGAGCGATTAAGCGCTGCGGCTTTTGTGCTGCCTCTGTAATGGGCTCACCCCCAGAGTGTGCTTGGGCATCTGTTACACACCCACAGCCAGCCCCAGGGCTAACGTCCCTCTGTCCTGGGCAACAGAACTAGGGGGGGCTCATTTGGAGCTGCTGCACAGCAGGACCTCATCTCCACATCCAGCTTTTCCAGCTACACATCAAGAGCAACACACACAGCATCTTCCTTAGTGCAGAAACTAACCCTACAGACCGCACCACTGCCTGGGTGCTATCCCTGGGGGCCAGAGGCAGAAAGCACAGCCTACCTGTAATTATTATTAGAAGGAACCTATAGTTATCTTCTCTGGGTTAAGGAACAATAAGAGAATAAAATAGGAAGTATAATGCTAGTGTTCATACTGGACTGTGAGCACCTACACAGTGATACTCAAAGCTGCATCTCACGCTCTTTGTTATTCCCTTGTTTCATTATTTCTTCATGTCCTTCATTTTCAGTCCTGTATAGGACATTTTGTTCTTTTGCTTCATAATTTCATTCTTTAATTTATTTGTCCCTATTTCCTTTTGTTCCTCCTTTGATGTTTATCCTTTTAATGTTTCTTTCCAAAAGCTTTTATTTTTGTTTAAAACCCTACCTACTGGTTTCAATGTGCCATCTTTGAGGCATTTTTGGATTTGCTGCTACTTTGCTCTTCATGCAGTTTTTCTTTTTCTTGCTGGCTTATTTGTTATCTGCTTTGGCACAGAAGCAATCAGATACCAGGAACCTTATTGCATCACTCCACATCTCATCTAAATACAAATATTAAGTTTAATTTCCACACTATTACCCCCAGCACTTGACTTACCCACCCCATTCCCATTTGCTGACTGGAATTCTAAAGTGGACCTTATGCATAACAAGAAAAAACCCCACCTTTCCGGCCTTACATTATATGAATGTCTCCAATAATTTGGATGTGGGCCTTGCAGAACTTCATCCAGCAAAGCGCTGACCATTAGTGAGCCGAGCAGGACCTCTGCTCACATTGGTGTTACACCCAAGGTCTCCACCATGAGCCGAGCAGGACCTCTGCTCCTGGTGATGTTACACCCAAGGGCTTTGCCAGCCTTTCAATTCAATCTGTTCAGCCCTTGACCATCGAGCCACCAAGCTGAAGATCTGCGATCAGAGCTTCTCTTGGCTCCAGCAAGCCATGGATGGACAGCCAGGTTTTGCTGCCAGCTCAACAGCCTCTTCCAAACCACTTGAAGGCGAGGAGCTGCAGGGGCATGGCACTGCCCACGTGGGGATCTCAAGTATTAGCCCTTTTTCAGACTTCTCTGGCTACATCAGTGGCGGGAGGAGCAACGCCTCTGCAGAAGGCAGAGAAGTCCCGTCCCCGTGCCCTGACTAACCCTGCCAGAAGGGCACAGTCTATATTTGAAGACGGCTGGAGAGGAGAGGGAGCTGCATACCTTCACGCAGCAAAACGCAAGCGCAGCAGATCTTCACAGCCACTTAGTACAGCCCCCTTATGCTCCTGAAGCTGTTAGCTCCAGCAGAAACACCATTTGAAGAAGAATCCATATTTATATGAGTCATGACATCAGCATTTGTATGTACAACGGTCTTGTCAAAGGGGCCCCAGCTGAGCTCGGGGCCACACCAGCCCTGCTCGAGCCAGCTTTGCTCGAGTTTTTCAAATATTTCACAAGACAACAGCTACTGCAGCAGCTCGCACCTATTCTGCATGTTTTCCTATGAGAAAGGCCAGAAATGGGAGCAGACAGCCTTGTACAGAGCACTAATCTAAAAGATAATAGGAAAAGCTTTGCAAGGAGAGAATTCAATTCACTTTATAACAAGAAAAACGTTCATCTCTCTCAGTGACACCCAGAACGGTCAGCGCTGGGCTCCCCCAGGCTCCGCTCTGCGAACGGGGGTCAACATGTTTTGTCAGCAAAGAAAACAGAGGTGCTGAGATGGGCTAGTCAATAATTGACTGAGCCTTGTTACTCACTGCAATCTCTACCCTGTCACCATGTCCCCATCTCAAAGTTCCAGTTAAAACCAGCGAATCACTTCACTGAAAAACAGAAAAGACTTCTTACCTTGGGAGAAAAAAAAAAGAAAAAAAAGAAATCACCATCACTGACAACAGCAACAAAGAGTTCCCATCTGGTTTTGTCAAAGGTCACTCAGCAGTTAGGTCCATTTACACTGTGACTCCTATCAGCTGTGAAGAACACAGAACAAAGCACACACTAATATTCACTCCTTTGGTTTCAAAAAATTTCCATGGAAACCTTTTTTTTTTTTCCCTCCCCTCTCCTTTTTAAGTTACCTCAATCTTCAAAGAGCCAGAGAAGGAAAAAGCCTGCACTCCAAACCACTTTGGCTCTGCCTGCCTGACACTCGCGCCTGCAGCCCACCCAGGGGTACAACCTTGACACGTTTCTTGGCGACTGCCCAAAGTTTTTATCTTCCAGCAGAGAAGGTAAGTGAGCAACTGCCTTCACCACTGGATTACAGGCACTGCGCAGATATATCATCCCCATCCTTCTTCCAAGCGGCATTCCACCCGAGGACACCGCGCTCTTGCTGTAGGCACTGTACAAATGCAGAATAAAGGATGGGCACTGCCTCAAAGCATCCCCCCCCCTTCCCTGAAGAGACAGAGCAGATAAATCAAGTCTTATTACTCCAGCCTACACGTGGAAACTCGCGTTGGTCTCTCTCAACTAAATGACAACCCCAAAGGCAATTAGGTCTGACTTAACAAGGGAGTCTGTGGCAATTATGCTTCCAGCTCAGGTCCCTGAGCTGCCTCAAGTGTTTGAGCCCATCCCTTGAAGAAGCCCAAGAGCTGACAAGAAGTAAGAGGGAGCCAGAAAACAAACCTGCCCCCAGCACCCTGACCCACTTCCACATTCATACATCCCTCCTTCCTGACGGCTGCTCTACCACCGGGACACACACATCCTCCCACCGCAGAGTAACTCCATTTATTCGCCCGAGTTTACCATTGAACATATCAATAGAACCACCCAGGGAAGTGAGACAGTGCGAGAAAACCCTCAGGGAAACAGACAAATTTAGGAGCAGAAGAGTGGAAATCACTGACTACAAAATGGTTCCAGGAAACCCCCATCCTGCTGATGGGGAGAGAAGGAGAGACACCAGAGACCCCTGTTGAGTGACAACTATTGTAAAAGAATCCTCCATGGTCAAAATTTTCATTGTCTTTAATCTCAAATCACCAGAATTGGGTCTGTGATCGTGTCCAGTGTTCAGGAAAACTCTTTAAGGACAGGGTGCAGGAAAACAGAGGGGACTGGGGAAACGCGAAGGGGGTTCTCCCAAGCCCCTCTCTCCCTAGAGATCCCCATTGTGCTTTGCACTTCCAGCCACATCCCGCTGTCCCTACGGACATAACAATCATATATCCCTGAGGACACGACTACATCTGGGGGGAATTTGTGACTCCAGACTCACCCGAAGTCCCAGTGCTTCAGCCCTTCCTATCTAGAACATGCTTAAGAGTTTGAGTCTTAAAGTCAGGGAGACGAATTATTCTCCAAAGAAATGAGACCTAAAATATCATCATTTTCTCTCCTGTAGTGCCTTTTCTTAATAGATCTTAAAAATGCTCTAGGGGTATCCTCCCTATCAGATGAGGAAACAGAACCAAAGCAGTCAGGGAGCATCCAAGCTGGGGAGAGTCCTGGTGTCTCCTGGGGGCACAGCGACCTGCAGCTTCTTAGCTTACACTGCCTGGTTGTAAGATGCTCTCATGAGGGTTTTTTATTAGTATTTTAATTCCTATTTCAGGCTGTGGCATGCTTAAAATGTCTTTGTGGTTTGCTCCTACTTCCTCAGGTTTTTTTTAAAATTATCTGACTGAAAATTTAGCCAGCCAAGAGGAAAAAAAAAAAGGCTCAAGAAGTCAAAACATCCATACAAATCAAAATTAGAAAGCAACAAAAAAAGAATTCCCAGAAAGAGCTTCTCCAGCGTACAATTAAGCTGTTTGTGTGTGCATCCATTCGTGTCCCTGTGCACCCAGTGGCTCCGTGACTGCCCACTGCAGCGTGAAGCTCCCCGCGTGCCTGTGTAACTACATCCTGCTTCAGCATCAGGACACATCTTCTCCAGGCATAAATCATGTAGCTCCATCGATTTCAACGAGTCTGCAAAGTGATTTTATGTGTAATTTAGCAAGCCATGTTTTATACACTTTAAAAAGATTCATGTGCTATTACCTGAACTCGGGAAGTCCACAAGGAATCCAGGTTATTTGATCACAATTCTTCTTAAAGGAATCAGTTTTTCTGGGAAGATGAAATTATGATAACTCAAGTAGTGCGTGCTCTTATGGCACGCACATCAAGATAATTTGTTTTGACTTAGTTTAAATAATCACTTTTAGATAAGAACACAAGCTCCCAACAGCTAATTTTCTTTATGCCATCCTACCACTTAGGAAGGCAGTTTCCCAGCCCTCTGTGGTGTGGCTTCATGCAAGATCCCTGCTCCACTTGAGTGACTAAAGCAAATGTGATCCTTCCCCGGGCCAATCGCACCGCTCCGGTGACAACAACGCCGGGGTCTGTTCTGGCATTGCCAGGCAGTTCTTTGTTCCAGCCAATGGAAGAATGGAGCATTTGTGGTCCAGATCCTCAGCTGATATAATTAGATGGCATTTCATTGAAACCAAGGCCAGCTGATACCAGCTGAGGAGCTCACCCTTGATCTGCAGCCGCAACAGCTGAGGAGTAGTAAACAGGCAGGGAAAAGCCTTCTCTTTCATTGCCTTAATGTAACAATAATATTGAGTTCTCTGCTTTCAACAGGTTTCTCCAGCAATCCCTGGGCTTTTGGACCATCCAGAACATTGTACCCCAAATTAAAGACCAGAACAGTCAAAGCAAAAGGCTGGAGCTGGAAGCTTTGAGATCAGCTGGGGCTGGTGAGGTGTTTCCAGGCTGAGCTGCCCTCTGCCCAGCAGTGAGGGTTTGACAGCACCAGCCAGCTCTGCTGGTGACAGGGAAGCCAACCACGGGTCCTTCCTGTCACCACTGCTCAGCTCAAGCTTGTGGCTCGACACCCCTCCAGTCACCCTTCACAGAACCTCCAGGGGAAGGAACGGCTGCCCACACAACCTCTCTGGTTTGGGGGAGCAGATTTGGTCAAGATTTGTTCAAAAAATATCCCATAGCTAACAAAATCCTGGGCTGGGAAGTAACCAAGACAACATTGGTTTGGGTTTTTTTTTTTGAAAAAAATAGATATTAAGACTCCGCTTCAAACAGGTATCACTGACCCTTCATACACCAACAAGTTAAGCTTCTGGAATCGCCTTCTGCTCAGCGCCAAGCCTATTCCTTAGCAATAAAGGTGATTTCCAGTGCGGGGGGTTCACAGGCAGTGCCCGTGAGATGGCCAGAGAGATGTGTGTTTAAGGCGAAGCACCAACGAATTGGGTCACACGAACCTTCACAGCGGGAGGAAGGAGGGAGAGCAGAAGAGCCCCCCAAGCAGCCCCACCACGGGCTGCAATGCCCTCGGGACTTCCAGCATCACAGAGAGCGGTTCTCAGAAAGGAAAAATCCATTTTTCCATTAGAAGTAACAATAAAAATATTATGTTGATTGAAAATGTGCAATCAGGCCTGACTTACAGTTTGCCCTGCTGCTTTCGGGCTTTCCATCAGAAGGCTGTAAACCGTTATAACAGAAAATAATAGCCGGGTATGTTTACTCACCCAAAACCATGCTTCATTTATTTACCTGAATACATTATCACGTACACTGACCATTGTCGCTGCTCAGTGAGGCAAGCAGACAAAAATGGGGAAAATAAACATCTACACAGATTTCAGCAGCAGATAAGCTATTAATTCATGCACAAAACAATGAAGAAATGCCAGGATCTACGACAATAACCACTCCTGGATTCTTGATTGTATTAAATAAAAGCAAAGGTAGAACATGCAAGAAAGTGCTTAGTATTAGTTTGTAATATCAAATTAAAAAGCCTGATAGATCCAAAGCAATCTTGACTTATGATTGTAGTAATTCAGTGTGAAATTTCCAAAAACATTCAAATACTTCCAAGGAAACAGGAAAGATATTTTAATTCAATGGCCAAAGAAGAAAAAGAGTTGATGTAAGAGACTTGATTTCTGTGAAATGATTGAAATGAGCTGTATGCAATAACTTATTAATGTCAAAATATTCCATTAAGAACTTATTATTCCCTTGTTTACATAATGCTAGCAATTACTGGGGTGACACTCGTCCAACACACAGCACAGCAGAAATTAAAAGCTGTTGGCCGTGTGCTGGAATTCCATATGAAGACAGAGTTTAGATAAGGAGAAATATTTACATTTTTCTTACTGAGCCCAAGACCTTGGAAAGTAAAAATAATAAACAACTAACTTCTGAAACTACCCAAATCAGGCACTATTACAGAGACCCCATGGCTCTCAGGACACCAGTTCTGGGGTTAAAAGCTTGGCTGAAGGAAGAGTTGAACACATCAGTAGATGCCAACAGTTTTATTTTCCCATCAACTCCACATCTTGAAGGGAAACATTTGAAGCCAAGGGGGTAACCTGCATGGAAGTGGAGGGGCCAAGGCATCAGGGTACGTGGACGGTGAGGTAGACCTGAAATCCAGCTGCCTGGACACACTTGCCCACTTCCCCCCCATTCCTTACTGGGGATGGGTCACACACAGCCCAGATCCCAGCACGAGAGCTCTCCTGCACCAAGCTCACACTGGCCCAGAGTCAGCAAGGGGTTGTCCTGGGAAGCTGCATCAGCCTTGGCAGTCCTTAAATCTGGTCCTTGAGTCCTTGTTTTGTACCTGCTGCCCAATTTCCAGGCTATCCTGACCTGCAGCTCCTGACTTATCTCAATGGCTTCGGAGACCTACAATCTGTGGCTTCCTGACCACAGGCCACCTCCGCACTCCTGACCCAGCAGATACTCGGGTTCCCATCTCCAGCCTAGCCCAGAGACCAGGCTCCCTGCCAGCCCCATGGGGCCACCAACAGGAATGCAAACACGAAATTGTCACTTCCTCTGTGGTCCCAAACAGATGGTTAGAGGCAGGAGGAGCCCCTTCACTCACACCCAAAACAAGAGCAGGGTTGCGTTCTTGCACCTATTCACGGGGGGGTAAAAAAAAAAAAAGAAATCAATGGGAAAGCAGTGAAGCTGGTACCCTCCTTGTGTTGAGATGGAGCCCACACAGGAGAGGGAAAAGCCAGCTGTATCTTGGCTTCCTTCCCTTGCTTCACTGGTGGGCAGAGCTGAGAGGCACAGAGGGGCTGTGAGATCCTGCTGGGGCTGATGATTAACAGACAGTCTGCAGGATGGAGGGAGAAAGGCTCAAGAAACAGAGAATTACACATTGCCCCTTAGTCCAAAGCAAAGCCACAAGCTCGCTCTCCGCTCACGTTTGCCAACGAGCTAGTGCATCTCATTTCACAGATGACCACATCAACGGGTAAAGGCATTTGTAGGGACTGAAAGTTGAGAAACAAAGAATTATCTGGTGTTATTTTCCTTTAAAGCTTGCTTTATTGCATGGAATAAGAAGACAAAAGAAAAAATCTGATTCAGGTAACAGCATCTGCTCATCCCTGCTGGGAAAGACTGAAGCCTGAAAGATATCAGGCAATTTAAGGAAAAATATACCTGCAGACTGTCAACAGGAACAGAACTTCACACTGGAGGCAGCCCAAATTAACCAGGTTTAAGATCTTTCCCAGGACACTGAGGAGGCTGAGACCAGAGCCAAGAGACATCCTCTTGTCCATGTAAGAAAGGCACCAGCCCAGGTGACCCACGGGAGGTACAGGGGAGGATCCCAGCAGGAGCTGCCCTCCCTTGCTCCCACATCTGGGTTACCATCACTCCTCATCCTAAGCCATCAGAGGACAAGGGGTACTTGAGAGTGGTGCATTGAAGGACCCCATGAGTCTTTTTCTTTTTTTAAACCAGACTTGCTAAAAGCAGGTTTTACTGCTTATTTAGCAGAGTGGGGTATCCCTTGCCCCTGATGAGTACCTCAAAGCAGCTGCATGCCAAGAGAGCCCTAACTCCACTGCAGGTCACCACAGCAGGTTCTCCAGACACAATTCAGACAATCCCATCCTTAACCAGATAGCAAATATACACCAACGGTCATGCTGATGAGGAAAAAAAAAAAAGCAGTTTCAAGGAATCAGTTACTTCTTCATGATACTGCTATTTCACCTTTTGAAAATCATGTAATTAATTGCATTTAGTTGCTGACATGATATTTCAAAGCTAATCTCACTTTCATTAGATACCTTTTGCACGTGGAGCTGTGACACATTTGACACAATGTTCTGCTACTGTAAAATAATAGATGTATTCAAACAACTTTCACTTAAAGAACACATTCAAGTAACTTTCAGCTTTCTCACCATTATACTTGTTCGGGCTCACCCCATCTCACACCACAGCCTTCAGCTTTAGTAAGTCAAAAACCAAGAAAAAAACAACCCTGTAGCCACAAGCTGGAAACTACAACCCCCACTGTGCCATGCTAAAGTAGATAACATCTCCTATTATCCCTCCTCACTCGAAGTACAAGCAGCTCACTCGGAAGCCCTTAAAAAAGGCCACAGCAAAGGGAACAGAAGCGATACCCCAGGAACTGCGTACCCCACACTCACCCTTCCTGGAGCCCCAGCACTCCCCTCCATCAGCTGCTCCCCGGGACACAGGCTCCAGGTCCCACCTGCCTCCTTTTGTCTCCTTGGGCTTGATTGCCAATCCAGAGCTAATCCAGCCCAGCTGACGGCCCCAGAGACACCACCAGAAGCTCAGCAGGAGAAAGGCTGCAGCCACAGGCAGGCAAGAAAAAGAGCAACCAAACCCAAACAGATGGTCTGCCACGTGCCCTTGATGCTGTACCCCCCCATGTACCATCTCCCCTTCCAGCAGCGGTGGGTTTGCCAACTGAACCAAAACTGCAAGGTCTGGACGGACCTCCATAAAGGTGTGGAGCGGTCCACAGGATCGTGGCCCTCTTGTTTTCAGCTCTTTTTTTTTTTTTTATTAATATTTTTTTTCCTATTGAAAAGCAGTGACCTCCCTTGTGCAAAACAAGGTGACACCGTAACAGGGCACAGGTGTGTGTCAGGAGAGTGCAGGGCACAAGGCCCTGCAGAAACACCCAGTGAGGGAACACTCCTGCATGGAGCCTGGGGGAAACAAATACTTTTTTGGAGGAAAGATATACTTTAATATTGCTTAATCCAGGGAAAAATAGACCAGCAGGATCAGCACTGAGATGATTCTATGGAAAGGTGGTGGTGGGTAGGCAGAACCATGGAATCATAGAATCCTAGGTTGGAAGGGACCTCAAGGATCATCTGATCCAATCTTTCTTGGCAGAGCACAGTCTGGACAAGATGGCCCGGCTCCCTGTCCAGCCAAATCTTAAAAATATCCAATGTAGGGGAACCCACCACTTCCCTGGGGAGATTATTCCAGTGGCTGATTTTATTTTTCTCACTGTGAATAATTTTCCTCTTGCGTCCAATCGGAATCTCCCCAGGAGTAACTTGTACCTGTTACCCCTCATCTTTTTCCGTGTGACTCCTTGTAAAAAGGGAATTTCCATCTTCTTTGCAGCCACCCTTTAAATACTGGAACCTTGGGATAAGGTCTCCCCTGCGCCTTCTCTTCGCAAGGCTGAACAAACCTGGTTCTCTCAGCCTTTCCTCACACGGCAGCCTTCCCCGTCCTTGGACCATCTCAGCACGTTGCCCGGCTCGTTCCTGCTGCAGCCCCACTCCAGGACCATCTGAGCTCCAGTGAGGACCAGGGATCCCCGACTCAGAGACAAAATCAGCAGCCCACAGCATCCCTGCCTCATCACCTGGAGACCATTGGTGTGGCTCGTCCCTTCCTCCAGACCACCCTCAACCTCAGTCCCTGGGCTCTGGGGGCTCCCCTGGCCCCCGGACCACCGTCTCCACTAGCCATTAGGCCACCCCGCCGCAGAGCCGCCTGCGCAGCCCAGGGCAGCAGAAGGGAGGGCAGATTACCCCCCAGCACGCTCCCGGATTATCACAGCCCACAGGATCTCGGATTAAAACCAAAGCCTGTTCCTCTGGAGGAAGCGGAGCACACGGCTCTCCCCGCTGACCTTGCTCCGGCCGGGGCTGGGGGCGAGGGGCGGCTGGTAGCCGGTGGCCGGTGGCTGGTGGCCAGCCGCTCCCCAGCCCAGGCAATGACAGGGCAGAATGGCTGCTCCCAGCCGGGCGCAGCCACCGCGCTCAGGCGCTGCAACGCTGTTAGCGCAGATTCCCCTCTCCCCTGACAATTTATTTATTATTTTTTTTTTAATTCTTTTTTATTTTGCAAACCTTTGTGGAACAGACGCCCTCTCCTTGCCCCAGTTGGAGCTGCAGTAGAATGAAAAGGGGGGTGGGAAGGAGGGAGGAGAGCAGGGAAAAAAAAAAAAGGCTTTTGGTTGAGGTTTTCCTGTTACTATCACTGTAGCGTTTATTTAGCCAATCTCCTAACTATGACGTGAGGAAGGCAGGAATCATGGCTCGCTCATAATATTTAACACACCCACTGAAAGCTGGAGCTGCAGAGCTACTAGTCCAACCAGTCTCCCGAATTCAGCGTAGCTGAAAGAGGTTTTCACTCTGCACCTGCCAAAGATCTCTCCCCCCTCTCCCCTCCTCTCCCCTCCTCTCCTCCTTTCTCTCTTCCCTCTAAAAGGCAGATCTGTAAAACCCAGCAGAGATCAAAGACAGGACTCTTTGCTTAAAAAGAACCTCTACTGATTTATATTAGTTTCTTTCCTCTAATCCTTCCCCCCCCCCTCCTTTTTTTTTTTTTCCTGTGCCATATTTAACCTTTATGTTGCAGTTGTGCCATCAGACAGTTTTGCAGCCAAAAAAAACCAAGGCGAGCCAAAGCGAAAGCCCAGCTCGGATACAGCAGCCACCCAGGCTCCATCGCAGCTGAACGTACTCGTCTCCCGCAAGCCCTGGACGCGATGGATGAAGAAACTGCAACCGCTCTAAGAAAATTATTTTCCAGCCAATGTTGTTAAGCTGCCTGAGAGGAGCGAGAGGGAGCGGGGGGAGCGCTTCTGCTGCATCACTGCTCACGGCCGGAGGAAGGGAGTCAGCGTTTCCAGCACAGCCAAATATTATGGATGATTTTTTTTCTTCTGTCGCCTTTCCGTACAGGTTTTCTTAATATTATTCTTCCCCCCTCCCGCTCCCCGTTATTTTTTGGGGGTGGGATTTTGGGGTTTTTTTTTTTGGTTTTTTTATTTTATTTAATCAGAGCTGGCGCCTGATGCCGGTTTCTCTTCAGGCACCCGCTCCCCGTTTGTTGTGATCGCGGTAACGTGCGGAGCGAGGAGCCGCGAGCAGCGGGCTGTGTGCCCCGCCGTGCCGCTGCCCGCCCCGGCCTAGGGACAAACCTCGCCCCGCCGCTATTTTATTTTTTTTTAATTTTTTTTCCCCCTTTTTTAATTTTTTTTTTCCCTCCCCCTCCTGAGTTCTTGATGATACTGGGACATGAGGACCTATTGTTTGTAGCCCGTGTGTTTCTCGGCGCCTATGGAGATAACTTTACGGACTTGACGGCCCGCTGCCCGCCGCGGAGGCAGAGCCCCGAGCCCCCGGGGGGGGCCCGCCCGACCCCCGCC
>JAOXNO010000070.1:1250038-1267859 GCA_028565335.1 Limnodromus scolopaceus
GGCAGGTTGGAGGGGGCTTGGAGCAACCTGGTGTGGTGGGAGGTGTCCCTGCCCAGGGCAGGGGGTGGCACTGGATGCGCTTTAAGGTCCCTTCCAAGCCAAATCATTCTATGGTTTTAAGATTTTGTGGTCAACACTTCCAAGCTCAGCCATGTTGTCCGTGCAGGAGGAGAGCAGGGTTTGCAGCAAACTCAGCAGCATTTGAGCCGTGGCGTCTGTCACTTCTGCAAAGCAGTGGGACAGTTAAGGTTGATGCAGGGCCGTAGAAGCTGGTGGGAGAAGGAGAGAGGTAGGAATGAGAAATCGGAGTTTAGTGCTCACTCTTCCCTTGATCTTCTGGGCACGATCTTCACTTGTGCTTCAGGGTACGTTGCTTAACCCCTCCGTGCTGCCGTTAACCTGGCAGCAAAATGGTTATCATGGAAAGTAGGAGTGAAACCCTCACCCTGGTGATGTAAGTGGAAGTTTTGCCATTTACTTCCATGGGACCATGATTTCACCTAATGTGTCATATAGATGTGTCGTGAGGTTTCCATTAATTATGATTTTGATAGAGCTTTCAGATCGACGGGGGGAAAGGGCCACGGGACCACAGAGGAAGATTTATGGTCGTTATTAGCGATTTCCTACGGGATTGTCTCTCTGTTAATGTTTGAACAAGGCTCTTCAGAGCACACAGAGGCCCCTTGTGCCCCTCACAAAAACACAGAGCCACGGTTTCTAGCAATGATCCAGGATAATTCCCATCAACTAAAAGATGAGGTGCATTTGGTATCGGTCGCTGTGGGAACTGACAGGGAATGATTCCTACACATAAATCCCAGTCTAAAATCAAGGGAAATGGAAGTGGAAGGGGACTCTTGCCCATGTAGAGATGCCAGGATCTGAATTTTGCTGGTAGCATCCACTGCCCGCCCCTGGGGGGATTCAGGAGCTTTGTCAGGTTGCAAAGCAAGAAAGAGCTATTGTTAATATACATTTTTATTACACAGTGCAGCATTTCTTATTTTGTGTTGCAAATTCTTTGGGTGTTTAAAAATATATGCTTTAAAATAATACCTGCCAGTTTTCAGCTTTACTGCAGAGCAGCAGCAGGGATTCAAAAGCATGTAAGCTGATTAAAAAAGAGCAATATATTTGACCAATTTATAGGGCTGTTCCATTCTTTTGCATATTCCTGCGTGTCTTCTTATTTGTCTGGATTTTTTTTCCTTATGGTTGATTTTTGTTGTTTTGCTTTTTGTTGCCAGGTTAGAAGTATAAAATAAATGGAAACCTTCATAATGCCCAGTCTTCAGGCTTCTTTTTGCAAGCAGGACAATGGAATGTACAGGCTCACACGCGTTAGATGAAATGGGATATTGCTTTATCCAGTCTCTTCCCAGCATTCAGATTTGCTTTGGCTCTAATGGAATGAGGTGATTTGCTGTGTGGGTTCTTGATACTTCCAGTAATTAGACCCAAACTGCAGCTAACCAGCTTTCTCAGCCCCACTGTAATTTCTGTGCTGGGCTGCATTACTGGTGGGGGAGAGCGGCGACCAGATTGATCCCCGCCATCCACCAGACCCCCTCACGCCGCTCTGTAACCTGCAGCGTGATTTCTAAGATGAAAACGGTGACAGAAGCAATTCCCCAGAGCAGGGAGCACCAAGGTGACATTTTCCTGATGTTAAAGTTTAAATGGAACAAATGCGGGGAGGGGAAGGAGCGTCACACTCAGCTCCCACAGTGACACCTAGAGCTGGCCTTGGAAAGGACAGGGTTACCTGGGGAGTGCGGGCTGAGGATGTGTTCTCTGCCCTGCATGGATATATATATTTCCTATTCATTTTGTTCAGCATAAAGGGATAGCTCTTAATTTGATTTAATTCACTGAAAATTTCCTCTTGCCATAAATAGGAGCCGAGCGAGAATTGTTTTTCCACTGAGCGCTGAAACCCAATTTTCAGGAGCAGCACATGCACAGGCAATTGCACATTTCCTCTGCCTTTCAGAACTGTTTATTGCAGGCATAAATAACCATAGTTAGCTTATTTTCTTGCATATTTACAGGACGTCTGTGCATAATTGCGGCAGCGCTGTCAGCAGTTTAAGGACAGACACGGGCCGGTGGGTTGTTGAGGCAGCGTGGTCTCGGTCCTGCTGTCCGAGGGGCTGTGCCGGGGCAGACGGGGGGGTTTGTCAGTCCTGCCTTTATTTGGGGTTTATTTTTTGATTCTTGAAATTTCCTGGTTTGGAAACATTACCTGCCTGAGTTCATTTCGGAACCTGCGATGCCTTCAGTTTGTGCAGGCGGTAATTAGAAAGCAGGCAGGCGAGATTACTCACGCAGCGAATAAATGCTGCAATTAACTCCGGTGGACTCTGCTTCAAATCAGGGGGAAAAAAAAGAAAAAGAAAGAAAAAGACAAGATGCTTAATATCGAACCTAAATTCTGGTGCTAAAGGAAATTATAAAAATCTCATCCAAAGGAAGGGGAAAAGTGCTGTTGAAAACATGTGAAAAACATAATGAAATGTATCAGCATTGATTTACTGTATGAGAAAACAATGAATCTGCCAGGAGTCAACAGATTGATTTACAGTTCCAGATGAAAGGAGGGGACTTAAAATGTACAACAAAGCCTCTGAACGATTGTGCAGATCTCTTCCCCTCTAGAAGTCTTTTACTCTCTTGACTAAACCGAGAAAGGCCTTTAGAAACAAGTTAGGAGAATTGGCTGAACAAGAACAAATTAAGAGATGATGAGGGCTTGCATTTGTTTTGAAATTTGTTCTTTACAGCTTGAACAGGGCTGTGTCTCTGCCCTGGGGCAGAGCATTGCTTGTTAAAGCCAATCAACATGTTTATGTTAGATTTAAGCTTGATCTATAAATAGGAATCCAAAATGGATCTGAACATCCTCCGTTTCAGATGTTCCTGCATCCCAGGCTCTGACTGGATCTCACTTCTCAGGCATCGGCTTTGCATGATTAAATACATTTTAAAATGTTTGTTGGATTCTGACCAAAAGCCAGGTTCAGAGGTCCTGTTGGGATTCCTGCTCTCCATCAGAAGACCACACAGTCCAGTCAGGCCAGCAGGATGAGGGCTGTCCTGCAGGAAAACTGGAAAAAAAAAACAAACCAAAGCTGGAAAGCCAAACCAGTTCACATTCCATATGCCTTTGGGTCAAAACCCTTTGTGCAACGTTGAGTCTCTACTAGAGGCTGATACCAGAGGCTTTAGAAGAGAGAGTCAGAAACCCTGTGACATGTAGTTATAAAACAATGCTTGAGTGATGACAGGGAGCGTGTCTTTTCTATGGGATGGTATCTGTGGATTGGGGGGGGGAAATTCACGTCTTTTATTTGTGGGGGGACAAGGTGGGGGCATAGCAGACACGGCACGTGGCCCTGACAACAAGCTCCTAGATAGAGATGGGGCGGGGATCTTTGGAGGCTTGATCCAAAGTCCATCAGAGAAAACAGGAGGAATCCCGCCAGTTTCACTGGTCTTTGGACAGGACTCTAATCCTGCAGACACTCAAGCAAAAAGATATCTCAGGGAATTTTTTGCAAAGCCTCCTAAAATTCAGAAGATTTCTGTTCACACCCGAAAGGCCTTGCACGGGGTTAACAGGAAAGGTTAACACTGCTTTCCATTCCCTTCTGCTTTGGGGGAAAAAAAGCGACTTGAGTAGCCTGAAGATAAAAACTAATGGTTGTGTTGGGATTTGTTTTTAACGCTGTGCCAGTACGTCCAGGAGCTGTATGAGACTTGATTTGAGGTACCTGCTGGGAGCTAGCAGGTTTATAAAGCCTTTTACAGAGCTGTTCATGACCTGGGATGTTACAGTGTATTCAGAAACCTTAAAAAAAGTAAATAAGGTGAATTCAGAGTGTGACTGGAGTTTCCCTTGGAGTCAGCCTTAGGTTACAAGGCCTTCTTAAAGATTCCTCAGCCTGCTGATTGTGGATGTGACAGGCTGTGATGGTGTAGCATCCTCTGGTTTCTTGGAAAATTGTATATGTTGCTTCTGAATATTAGAAATTCTTGAGGAAGGTTCCTCTGGGCAGTAGGTGAAGGAACAAGGGCACCTCCAGATGAGCAAACAATGTTTGTTGGGGATAAGCTTCTGGAAGATGATGGGTCTCCCACTCTTTGGCCATAATGGCCAGAGGGACATGTTTAACTGAGATCTGAGCAGAAAAGGGAGTTCCTGAAGGAATACAGCTCAGAAATGAGAGGGGAGCCAGTGGGCAGATGTAGTGCTGTTAGGCCAAGGGAAGAATTCTGATGTAGAGGTCTGAGGGAGTCATCTCCAGTGGGGCCTGCTCTTTCCTGGCATTGCAATCCCCAAGGGTGTCCCCAATGGGACACTCTTCCCACCATTGCCCAAAGTTTACTCCTCCCAGCAGCGGGGGGACAACGTTCCAGCAAAACTTGTGTTTGGTTGAGGCTCCTATTGTAGCCAATTAAGGCAATACAATAAGACAGATCTAGAAAGACCAGGGAGATGCTTTTGTCTTACTTCAGCTCAATTCCTTCTGACAGGAAACCAGGCCTTTGTGTCTCATGGAAGAATTATTCTGAATTGTTAATCTTCTTCATACGTTTCCCTGCTTGGTGATGACACGCTCATTGTTGAGTTCGGCTGCTAACAAAATCATTATCTGTCGAGTGGCTTCAATTTGCTGAGAAACCAGCTCTCTTAGTCTATCTGAAACTTTGTGCCTAGAAAAGGACATGCTGGAACATCACTTTTTTTTCTTCTCTGCATTGAAGTGATTTCCCAAACGCTGGGCTTCCCAGCCAGACCTCAAAATAAGCTCTATCCTTCCCTTTTCTCTGATGAGCTTACAGGATCTTGGCTATATTTTGGACTTACGTGTCCTATGGAGGAGGGGGAGCCAATCTCTAAGCCTTGAGCTCCTCGGAATTTAATGAAGCAGCATAAATGACATACATTTTAGAGAAAATGCAGAGAAAAACTGGTCTTCGGTTGGTGGAAGTGGTCTGGAAGCTGCTGCGTTGAGCTGCTGGGCTAGGGAGAGTAATACCAGAGAAAATGGAGGTGATTCTGCCGTGGGGTGCTGAGCCTGGTGTTACTGGCCTGTGTGGCGGCAAAAGAGGGGTGCAATTACAGGCCAGGCCTTAACGAGCCAAGCAAACCCCGCGCCCCAGGGCAGGGTGGGCAGTGGGGCTGGGCTGGTGTGGCCACACGTCCCTGTGGGCCGGCCAGGCCAACCTGGGGGTCCCTGAACACAGAGCTGTGCTGTGGGGGTCCCAGGGCAGCCCATGTGGGCCTGCGGGGGTCCCCAGGCACAGAGCTGGGGTGTGGGGGTCCCAGGGCAGCACTTGTAGGTCTTCGGCTGGAGAGCTGCTGCTTCTCCTGGCCTTCAAGCTCTGGGCGAGCCATGGAAGCTCCTACTGCCCCTTCTTCCCTCCGGGGCAGATCAACCGGCCCGATCTGCACCAGAGAGGGAGGTCAATCTGTGAAAGCCACGTGCTTCTGCTTTACCTGTTCAGTGCAAGTTATTTAATGCCCTCTAATTTCTAATTATTTATTTGTTCCGTTGGGATAAAGTGGAAATGCAAGAGAATGCTGGGGTCAGCAAAACAGCAAGGCAGGAGAGATTTTATTCTAGGAGAAGTGTAATTACACTGACCACATTTGCATGGCATTTTGTTTGCAAAAATATAGATTACAAGTGCTGAAAGAGAACTGATGACCTGTCAGTAATAAGGCACAGAGATGAGTAATTAAAAGGATGTGCAGCTAATGGTGTTGGTTAGAGAAAAAAAATGGACAAGCTCTATAGGTGGAACGAGGGCAGCTCTAAGCCAAAATTTGCAGAGCAAGGTAACTTGACATTTGTGTAGTTCTCCAGTTGACACAGGTTTAGTCAGAACTGCAGAGAAAGGGATTGATTGTCTGATCATTCCTAGGAAGCGTTTTGAAAGGGCTGACTCACCCACAGAGACACGGCTGCCGTGGCCCCTCTCCCAGCACAGGAGGGAATCCAGGAGCCAGGGTTTGGGTCATTTCACTTGCTGAGGGCAGTTTTGATTGAGAAAAGCAGCTGGTTTACCAAAGTACATATTTATCTCTATTAAGTAATCTTATCATCAAGTAAAATGCATTTTTATGAATTCTTGTATAAAAAGAAAGTTCACTTTGACTTTAGAAACACTATAATCTGGCTGTTAACATGGTGCTGTCCAAATCGCTCAGACCGGTTGTGAATAAGTGTCCGTCTTAGGTTCCCGTTAGCTCTTGGGGGCGAAGTGAGGGCGTTTGGTGCCTGAGCAGAGCTGGCCTCAGCGGGGACCAGGACAAGAGGAAACAGGCACAAACTTGCACATAAGAAGCTCCATCTAAACATGAGGAGGAACTCCTTTCCTGTGAGGGTGGCAGAGCCCTGGAAGAGGCTGCCCAGAGAGGTGGTGGAGTCTCCTTCTCTGGAGACATTCAAACCCACCTGGACACGTTCCTGTGCAACCTGCTCTGGGTGGACCTGCTTTGGACGATCTCCAGAGGTCCCTTCCAACCCCATATCATTCTGTGATTCTGTGAGCACAGTCCTGCCCTCCAGTGGGGCCAGCTCTGCTCCCCTGCATGGGCCACTCTGGGGTCCCTGGAGGGGAATGGGTGGCCTGGGATACATATCCGTGGTGCACAGAGGAGATGAACTTACATATCCCTACTGCTCATCAACGATTATTAGACTCGCAGCAGAGACCAGAGATGGCTATAGTATCTGCTTATACTTTTAATTGGGGAAATGTCTGCTGCGCATTGGACTGTCCATCCCTGTCTTGGGGAGCACCCCATCTCCCTTCCCAGTGTGGGTCCCTGGTAACAGAAATCCAAAAGCGATGGGAGATGGAGAAAACAGGCCTGTGACGGTCTGTTCCTATACATGCTGCTCAGCTTGGTGCTTACGGAGCCCGTACTGGTCCTGCCTGTGGCCAGTTGAAGAAGACAAAGACAGTCAGGGAGTATGATCCCTCTCCAGTCCCGATCGGCAGCTCAAAGCCCTCCCCGTGCTCTGCCCCCGCTGAAGGATCTGTTCTCCCGTTAGGATTACCCTGCTTGGTGCTCGGGTACCGCAGTGCTGACTCTAACACAGAGCAAAAGATAAATGGTTTTGTTTCGAGGAAGCTGAGTGTAAGTAGATCCACATGCAGCATTTTAAAGCGGTTTTGTTTTTTCCCCACAGCGATGAAATCAGGGGGCACCCAGCTGAAGCTGATCATGACGTTCCAGAACTATGGACAAGCACTGTTCAAACCCATGAAGTAAGTACGAAAAAGGCTGTGTTGTAGAGTGAAATTGCGGTGGAATAGCCTGTTGCTGGTTTTGAAGCCGTTAAAAGTTGGCTGTAGCATCTCTTGAAGTTTGTGTGTTTGATTCCCTTGAAGGTAGAACTTTGGGGCTGTGGAAACCTTGCTCTGTTGGAGTGCTCTCCCAAAACAGTGCTCTGTTTTGGGAGAAAAACCCAGGGCTTTGGATACATTGCAGACTTCTCAGGAATGTTCCTCACCCCCATCTCTGTGAAATCTCCCTTCATAAATACAGGATGTTTTCAGCATTTCTTCCCTATGTAAACTTTATCTGGTGTCAGCGCTCCTCTGGAACATGGCCAACAGGAGAGATGCTTCAGAACAGCTTTGGGAAGAGCTAAATAGTATTTGTCTGATAAATTATAATTTAATCCATTGATTTATTGCTGTTTGTATTAAAGGGCTGTATTAGTCATTTGGCTGTGGCTATGCTGACTCTGTGGAAACGAGTCTGTGCGAGGGTGGTACTGCAAGGTAATGAATCCAGAGAGAAAGGGAAGGATGGGATGATGCAGCCTTGATTTGTGCCTGCCTGGATCCCATTGAGATTAGGGAAGTTTTTCAGATACAAAGCAGATGTAGATGAGCTCTGAATCCTGACCTGTGTGTTTGTGTTGTAGTGGGAGAAATGGCTCTGTGCGTATCGTGGAGGGTTTAGCAAAGGCACTCGGGGCTGCAAAACGTTTAGTGAAGCTACTCAGTATCTGTGTCAAGGGTACCACTGGAATAATAAATTCATTTCCTTCTTTTGCTCCCACTGTAGGGAAGTTCAGTTAATTTCCTCCAAGATGGTCCATAAAAGACTAAAGTAACCGAGAAGGAGTGGTTTGGAGGCTGTGTTGGCTTTGCGTTACAGCTGTAGTGGGGAGCACAGCTCAGGGGTGAGACTGAGAAATCCCCTGTCTCACTGTGGATTTCGCTGTAGACTGACCCCAGACAAGTACAGGTTTGGCGTGATGTGATCTGGCCGCCAGAAGGGCCAAAGAGTGGGTCCCGCTTTCCTTCAAGCCCTCTTTGAGCAGGAGCCCTCCCTGTGTGCGTTCGTCCGGGGAACCACAAGGAAATCCTGTGACATTCCGGGCAGCACATGGCGTTTGTGTGAAGGCCAAGTGCCTCTCTGCTGTTTCCCAAATTGCACACAAATTTCCCTGTGTTTCTCGTGGGTCACTGGTGGCCTGGGAGCAGTGAGAGGAAGCACAGGCGATAGTGGCAAGTCAGAGGGAAGGGGGTTCCAGAGAGCATCTACTCCAACACCTTCCCCTCTCTGCCCTCCCCCCGAGTGCTCAGACCCTCGTGGATCCATCCCCTGTATCTGCAAGTTTGGCGACAGAGGCACAATTCTTAATTTGAAGGGTGAAAATCAGGAACCAGGTGGGTTGGAGCCGCCTTTAGGTGTTCAGCACAGTTGTGGTTGTGCTGTTGGCTTTTCGCGCGGTGTCTGATTTGTTTCTTTTCCATTTGCCGAGAGGCAGATAATCTCAATCTTTATCATTGGTGTGACATTGTAATTCTGGGAATGCTAATGAGGTCAAATCAAAAGTTTACCGTTCCTACTGTACACACACGGCCTTGGCAAGATGATGGATGGCAGCGGAGGTGCAGCCACGCTCCTGTGTAGAGGCAATTACAACCATCCACTAGAACAATAGCAGAAAATGATGATGTCTTAATCCTTCCCTTTGCTTGATTTGAAGGGCAGCAACACCCTGTTTTCTCACTGCATTAAATGCAGTGCTGGGAAGAGCAGCGTCAGAGCCCTGGGCAGCTCTGCTCCCTCACACCACACCGCACCGGGGCCGCGGCTGCCTGGGTGCTGCGCGTCGCCCAACGCCTTAGCGGCTTTGAATAAGGATGTTTGCGAGCGCTTGTCTTCATGCTGGTAACAGTGAGGAGGGAGCCAGATGCTCGGCTGGTGTAAGGCCTGGCTCCTTCGGCATCTGGTCCCATCAGCTTCTCTCACCAGCTTGTGGACTGCTGCTGATGAAGTTCTGGAAGAGGTTTGCAGCATTATTTCTTTATACAAAAATAAGCAGCCTGGAACTACAAAAAAACCAACCAAAAAAGACTTCTAAAGCTATGAGACTTCTTGTAGGACCTTCTTCAGGCCCTAGACACCTTCCAGGCTGTTTCTGGTGCCCCCTCTTTTCTGCAGGGTACTCTCCTGCTCCAGGCTTCACAAAGCTGCCTGCACCTTCCCAGGTCAGGAAGCTACCCAGATCAGGGCCAGACTTCACTGGTCATTGGAACTGGCAGTGTAAAGGACGTATTTTTCTAAGTATTTTAATTTAAGACCATAAAATATCATCCTGGTGGCTACTTTTAAAGTCAGGTCACTGAAGGAAGCCCTTGGTGGATAGTCAGGATGTCTCCATGTGGTGCACCCCGTGTGTTTCAGTTGTTCTGAACACACTTGTTCTGTGTTCTCAGCTCCGTGGCTTTTCAGAGCAGCAGTAATTACACTTTTCTTTCTCCTGAGCTGATAACCTTCCCAACCTTCTTCATGAACCCCAGGTACCACAACCATTGAGTAGCACTGAGGGCCCAGCTGCAAATGGGGCTTCGGTTGATCTCTTCAGTGGTGGGGGCGATATCAGTTGTGTCTGTGTTACTGACCTGAGCCACTGTTCTTTAGAAAATACAGTTGGCATCAGTGGGATTTCAGGCCTGATCCCAAAGAACGTTGGTCATCCTGAGCTTCCCACCCTCTCTGGGATTCAAAGTACTGGAAGGGGAATGGTGTGAGGTCCATGGTGGGTGAGATGCAGGTGTGAGGCCAGTCTCTGCCTGGGGTTGGTTCAGTGGAACGCCCTGGGAAGCTAGGTTTGCTCTACATATCTGTTCTCAGCAGCTTCCCAATGGAATTTCTGCCCTTTGGGGCAGGGGAGGTCTCCAGAACTTGGCAGGGACTTCTGCAGGGGGTTGACAGCAGAAGCTTCTCCCTGGCACACTGCTTGAAGCCCTGCAGAACCATTGGGCTTGCTCTGCCCTTTCCCAACCTCCTGATTCCACCTTGACTTTATCCAGGGCACAAGGAGCTCCAGGAAGGGCCAGGCGGGATTTGGAAATGGGGAAACCAGGATCTGCCTTTGGCACCTTTTGTGCTCCGTGGTTGACATTAACTGGCAGCTCTTCCTCTGCCCGTCGGTTCGGGCTCGTGGAGCAGATGGGAGGTGGGAGGCCTGACAGCCAGGGAGGTGGGATAGCCGTAAATAAAGCCTGATCAGCTGCAATTATTTTATTTATTTGTGGCTCTGCATCTTCATTTCTGAAATAATTGCCCATAAAGTATAGCAGAGGGAGCCAAATCTATTTATAAATCCTATGGCCCAGCGTAGATTCCTTTGCTAATTCCAAATGCATCATAGAAAAAGCAAGTATTTGCTAAAACTCCAGGGAAGATTTAATGTTTTTGCAATGTATCTTACAGTTAATGTGTAGTTTTATTTAGCTCATAACAGTTCAATCATACAAAATTATTACCATATGGGACAGGAAAAAAATAGCAACCTCCCCTTCTCTCGTGATTAGTGTGTCTGACTGTACTAGTGTTGTACAGCATAATAAAATTTATTTACGTGATCGCTGATATCTGCAGCCGCAGCTTTCTGTATGACTTATCAGGTAGGGATGCTGTAGAGCCATAAATTTCTAAGAGTTTTGGCTTATTTTTCCAAAAGGAACATGCGCTTTATAGTTTTATTTGGTTTTCCCTTTGTTTCTGCTGGCTGCTGGAGCTAAATAGCTGGCTCAGCAACAAAACCAACACACTGGGTTTTTTTTTTTCCTCCCAAGGCTTTATTCTTGAAGGGGGAGATTCTGCTCCAGCAGAGCCAGGGTTGGGATTCCTATCACATACGCGGGTGCCAGGGTTTTGAGCAAGGTTTTTACAGTTCCTTTTGGAAAAGCCAAATGGGATGGAATAGAAGATGATACCTTGTTATTGGAGTTGTGAGAAAAGTGTCCTGTGGTGTGTGTTTGAGAATGACATCTCTGGTTCCCAGTTTTATAGGCTGCTTTGTAGAAAAGTGTAGAATGGGTATTCATTATAAAATCTTTGAGGTTTATTTGTTCCATTCAAAGAAATACTACTGTATCTAGTGAACTCACTTCTGACTGAAACAGATAAAAGCCAGTTCTGTTCCAACTTTAGATTTCGCTTGATATTTTTAACATCTTTTTTCTTTTCTTCTGTTTTTACAAGTCTCCGTAGAGGGTTGGTAGGAGCCACGTGGCTGTTTCTTTCAGCAGCCGCAGTTTGCGGTTGAAGTCTTTAATAAAGTAGAACTAATTAGCGTCAGGGTGAAATCAGGCCAGAAGAGGCTTTTGGGCTCACAAAAATCGGTCCCCTTGAATCACAGGGGATCACACAGTGAAATCCCGTTCCTTGGTGGAGTCCCCATCCCTGGAGGTATTAGAAAGCCGGGCAGACGTGGTGCTGAGGGACACGTGTCAGTGGTGGGTTTGTCAGTGTTGGGTTGATGGTTGGACTCGATGATCTTAAAGGTCCCTTCCAACCTGGACAATTCTATGATTAACAGCTCAAACACTGCTGACCGTGCTGTTTGTCACTCTTGCCCCCACTGTCCCCCTGACCCTCGCTGCTGTAGAAGCCATGCTGCCCATGGGGAGCATCTCCTGGTCCTGCAGCCCTGGGGACACGGCCCAGTGTGTGGCTGGCCACTGGCTGGGCTGGTGGCCACGCTGCAGTGAGGAGCTGGTGCTCTGCAGGGATAAAACCAGCAGACCCACCTCTCGGGCTCTGGAGTGCTCCTGTAGCCCATGTTTTGGCTCAGAGACACCAGCACTATCAGCTGGGCTGGAATGGAGCAGCCAGGGCTACAGGGAAGGTAATATTTTTTGTTTTGATTGGCAAAGCACAGGTTTTTGCCGGCTTTTAAATGTCATGCTGAAAGCGACAAAGGATTAGCAAGGTTCTTTAAGTTTCTCTTTGATTTCCTTTTGGTGTTGCTCAACAAATAATGCATCTTTGGGTAGGGATATTAAAGAGGCCAAACAATCCCCGTAATACAAACAACCGTTAATCTCTTTCATTTCCTACAGTAGCGTTCCCTTCCTGAGCGTTGTACCCGGGAAAGGCAGCCTCCAGGCCTGATTATCATATCAGTTAGGCTGGTGGGATTCTTCCCAACCGGTAGCATCGCGCTTCCAAGTCTGAGGAGTCAAAGTGAACTTCAGGATCGGGGCTGCTGGGAGATTGGTTTCCTTATTCCGTGGCCTTTCTCCTGCTGTTGGGAGGAAATACGTTTTTGCGAACCTGTTGCATTCGAGCTGGCAGGCATCCAGCGTAAACACACTCTTATAAGTCAACATAGCAATTAAATCCAATTGCGATGTTTTCTCCGAGCAGCGGCGGCTGCTGGGCTGGGATCCCGCCGGGATTAACACTCCGGCAGGGTGGAATGTGCCACCGGACCCTGGAGAAGGCTGGCTCCGTGCGAGGGATGTTCCTGGAGACTAAGGGTGAATAAACTGGCCCGAGAAGTCGGAGCGGGTTGTCCCAGCATTCACTTTATATAGTTGTATTTAAAAATTAAAAGGAGTGCTTACATCACAAAGGAGAAATGCTTTCCTTGCTGCTGGCCAGAACAGTCAATAATCAGATATTCTGTGGGCCTCATCAGCTTTTGGGCTTTTTAAGGGCATTCAAGTCCTTACCTGCCAGGTCCCTGCTGAAATGTTTACCTGAGTGAGACCGACAGGCAGATTGGATTGTACTTCCATCAGGAACAAATCTGGAGTAAACTGGATGAATTATGTCACGTTTTATTTAAAGGACATGAGATGTGAGCGTGGCCCAACATAAGGACAATAGAGGTTGTCCTTAACTTCTGCTATATTGCTCATTAACTGTTTTATAACTAATTCTGTTTATCAGGTCATACTCCTTTAGTATTTCAGTGCAAATTGTCTTGTAGTGCCTCTGATCATTTCTGCAGATCTGGAAATCTGGGGTGATTTGCGGATCCGGGATGAAGCCGCTGGCCCCAGACAGGGATGGGACCTGGGATGGAACCTTCTCCCTGTCCCCAGCACTGTGTTTCCCTCTGCCACAGCTCAGCGACTGCTGTCTGGAATACAGATCAGTCCCAGCCAAATTCTCAAATTCTGCCAGTGTGTTTGTGAAGTGACCCCAGAGTCAAAGTCTGCCACATCCGGGTAGCTCAAAACTTGTCCATCCCCATTGGGATCTGCAGGGACAAGGGACAGCAGCGTTTCACCAGGCTGGCAGCCAGTAAGGGGAAAAGAAACCTCTGTCCCTCTCTTTCTGCCCCAAACCGAGCTGCCCCAGATTATCCCTGGGTTTTGCCCCCTTGGAGCCAGGCAGGAGCTGCTCGGAGCCGGGATGGGATGGCACGGGTCCCTGTGGTGGCAGGAGTGGACCTTTCTCCAGCAAACCAGGGCCGTTTTGCAGGACATCACCATGTCTGTGGGGTCAGCACCATCCCTCTTGCTGGCCCCGGGAAGCTGCCGTCCACCACTGCTGCTGAATCCTCCCCAGAATCCTTCCCCACGGCATCTCCGGCTCCTGGCAGGAGAAGACTTGACTCCACAGCTCACAGACCCCACGGTCTCTGCGCCTGGGGCTTTTTGTACAAATAATTCAAGCCTTGCGTTTTAATCCCGCTCGTTTGTTGGGGCTTCTCTGGCAGACGATAACGCGGTGCTCAAGAGCTATTTCTGTTCTTGTCTTGCACAGACACAAAGGGCCGTGGGGACTGGCTGTACCTGCCCCTTCGTGCCTTTTTGAGGGGCAGCCGAGTGGGCAGCCAGATCTCACAGTGGTGAAGTGTCTCCGCTTGATTAGCCGCCTTCGATCTAAGTGCTCAGAGAATCTTGCTAATTAGTCTTTGGGAACAAAGACATGCCTGTGTTTTTTTCTTTAAAAGCCAGTTACTGCAGCAGCTGACTTTTTTTTTTTAATGTGTTACCACCGTGTGTTAGGAAAGAAGCATCTTCAGCGTCTGATTTTAATCAAGCTACTTCTTCATTTTAATTTCCTGCGTACCAAGAAATGCGGGCCCGTGGCTTTGTCTTTTAATCAGGCGCCCGCTTTCAGTTCCCCAGTTTCTTATTTCACACGTTTTCACCCCGTACCGGCAGCGCAGCAAACGCTATCGAGGGAAGAGCTGGCGTGAAATGTGTCACCTGTGATTTACTGCTGGGTGACGGGGCTGGGGCCGCGGGGGGCTCCGTGGTGGCGCTGGGCTGAGATGCCCTGAGTAAATCTAAGCAAAAAAAGAAAACCATCCAAAATATTTTCAGTGGGATATGCAGATATCGCTACCCTGAGATATTTCATGGGAACTCGTCTCCGTTTCTCTACAGCTTATAATCCTTAAAGTAGGCTCAGGAGACTGAAATTCAGGGAGGGAAAATGATTTGTGCAAGGCTTGTGGCGTAAAGCTGAGGCTGAAGCTGTTTTCTCTGGAGCAGCACACACGTCTTTGTCCTGGAGATAAGTTGTGCTGTGCTCATCTCCCCCCTTGGGAGGAGGTATTTTTGGAGGTTTTATGGAGCTAAATTGCCCCCTCTCTGCCCCCGGCCCGTATCTCACAGAGGGATAGCTCTGGGGATCCCCTCCGCTCCGGGGGGTGCAGATGGGCTCTGGCTGCTGGTGCCGAGGTTTGTTTGAAGCTCTTCTACCTCCTGCTCCTTGGATCCTCAGCAGAGTTGGGGATGTGCCCTCGGAAGGGGAAGGGGAAAAGCAGTGGGGAAACGGGGCGGATGAACCAGCGTGTTCATGGGGATGAGGATGAGGATGAGGACCCGCATCCAGCTTTGCCAGAGGTCACCGGTTCAGGTGACGCAGTCCCGTGGTCAGTGAGGATGGGGAAGGGACCCGCAGCCGGCGTGAGAGTGTCTGGCAGGTGGGGGCAGGAAGGTTTTGGCAAAGCCCAGAGAGCGTCCAAGTGACGCCCTTGGCACGGTGCTGCTGGTGACTCACTGCTGTAAACAAACAACAAAAAAGTGTGTTTAAAATAGCCATAACAGCTGCTAATAACACAGCTTTAGGACACGACGGACATCTCTGACTTTTTTTTTTTTTTCATTCATTTTCAGTGTTTGGTTCAATAGCGTTAGTACTTTTCTTGCTCACTTAAAATTTTCTGTTCTGCGTGTGGGCAAATAGAAGCGAGAAAGCCTGAAAGTCTCATTTGCATGTGAAGAAGCAGCAGAAACCTGGAGTCAATAGTGACTGCAAATGTGTGGGAGCAGGGAGTGGGGGGGACAGCAAAACTGTTGTAAATAGAAGCCGTTTAAAGCGCTGGATTACACGCTACGGATAATAAAATACCCCGAGCCAGCACGTAAGAGGGATCCTGTCCTCGGCAGCAGCTTCCAGCTGATCCTGTTAGAGCTTCCAGCCCTTTTGTAGTAGACCTTGCTAATTGGGGGGGGCAAATCCCTCACACAGGGGTGCTCACCCAGCCGGGGGCCAAACAACGCCACGGCCGGGCACGGAGACCTGGGAGAACGAGGGGGAATGTTGCCCCCGGAGTGCAGATACACAGGGGCTGTGCGTGGATTTGGAGCTGCTTTGATGAGCTGGCGTGAAGCAGTAAAAGTAATGAAGATGTTAAATTAATCTGTAGATTTCCAGGGAAATCTAGCAGCGATTATTATTATTTTCCTTAGTTTTCAGTGTGACTGACTTGTATTTTGTTTGATCCTCTCTCCCGATGCACAAGGAGAGAATTTCGACCCAGCGTGTTTGTGTTTCCCTGTATTTTGTGCTTGCTTACATCTCTGCGATATGATAATCTGGCCAAAATTTTCAAACAAACCTCTTTTGCATTTGATTCTTGAGGGGTTTATTAAGCAGAAAATCTGATTCCCGGGGCGTAAAACCCGGAGGTTTTTCAGCCTTTCATGTCACGAGGTTCTGTGTCAGGGCCCTGGGAGATGCTCGGCCGGTGGGCGGGAGAGCGATGCTGCGGCTGGAACGGCGGCTCTGCCTCCCGGGGCTGGCGGCGGAACAGGCTCCTTCCAGCAAAATCCTGGTTTTCCTCTATAAATGGAGAAGGATGGGGTGCAACGAGGAGGACTCGTGCCAGCCCTGGGCAAGGTGGGGACGGCAGTTGTCCCCTTTGGCAGGGACCGGGCGGTCACCGTGCGTCTCCCCGCATCCTCGGCAGCAGCCAACCTGGGTCCCTGACACCCGCAAAGCAGGTAAAGAGCCTGCTTTCCCCGCCGCCTTTTTACAGCAGCCGCCTGACCCCGGGTGCAAGCGCTGGGTAACTGGGAATTTAGCCCCAAACATACCCATTTTTGCTGTGCCACGTCAGTGCCCGTGGGAGCCGCGGGGCTCCTGCTCCTCCTGTGCCTTCGCTCCGGGCATCCGTGCTGCTGATTCTGTGCCCGTGCCTCGGAGCTGTCTTGGTGTGCACAGGGTGTTTTGGTACAAAAGCTGCTTTTTCTGTGCCTCTGCAGCACCCAGGGTGCTAACACTTCACCCCCGGGGCGATGTGAGCGGTGTGAGTGCAGCCGCATCCCGCTCCATTACCCATCAGCTGGGCCACGTAGAAGAGAGGGATGGCTTTTGCAGCGTATCCAGGCCACCTTTTCCAACCCAGGCTCTTTTTTGGCACCCGTGAAATTGTCTGACAACTTGTGAGCGGGCACGGTGCCACCCGAGCAGATGGGGCTGAGCGTCCTGGCAGCCAAGAGCCGGGGATGTTCATCTGGCAGAGGGACAGGAGAGCAGTGCTCCTCGGTGTTCGTCTCCTGGTGCCCGTCCCTCCTGAAGCCACCATGGGGAGAGCGGCCACGGCCATGGGGTGTCTGGTTGGTCAGGGGGTGTTTCACAGGAGGGATGGTGCCCCACATCCTCCCCTTGGCTCCTGCTGCTCCATCACCAGGGATGAAGGAGTTTCTGAGATGCCTCCAGCCCCAGCTCCCCATTCGGCTGGGGACACGTGTCCTACCTGGAAGACAACAGCACAGAAATTCTCTTTTTTAACTTCCTCTGCTGGGTGGTTCCCAGTGAGAGGCTGGAGTGAATCCTGAGATAAAAGGATTAAAACATCCTCTTGGAGGCTGTGTGGAAATTGTCACCAGGGCTTTCTTTAACATGTGCCTCCAGGGAAGGCCTTCGTGCTTAGTGCCCTGAGGGACGTCTTTCCTAACAGAGGGATGCATTTCATGATGATTGACACATCATTAATTAACTGTTCTTAATTAACCCCATAATCTGAAGGGATGGGGGGAAGGAATTCCTTGCAGGCCTGGATCCCATCATTTCTTTGAGCACCTGAGTCCCCAGCTCTGCGGCACTCCCAAACCCTCTGTCTGGGGGAGCCAAGAATCTCCTGACGAAGGCAGGACTAATCAACAGCCTTTTACAGCCCCGGAGAGTTGGGGGGGTTCAGCCTGGAGAAGAGAAGACTCCAGGGAGACCTTAGAGCCCCTTCCAGTCCCTAAAGGGGGGGGCTCCAGGAGAGATGGGGAGGGACTCTGGATCAGGGAG
>JAOXNO010000070.1:1323226-1364682 GCA_028565335.1 Limnodromus scolopaceus
TCCCTCCAGGGACGGTGCCTCAACCCCTTCCCTGGGCAGCCCATTCCAGGGCTGTGCTATGGGGAAGGTTTTCCTGGCTCTGCCGAATTGCTGAGGAGATGCCCAAAGAGTAGGAGCTGTGTGAACCCCAGAGGGGTGAAATCCTCCCAGAGCCACAACCTGTCCGAGTTAACCCTTCCCTGCCCTCCTTGGGCTCTTCCTACATTATTATGGGCAGCTGGGAATCAGCAAGAAGCCTTTGTACAATATGATGTTCACAGACCTCTCTTATTTCTTCTGCCTATATCTTTTTTCTTTTTCTGTTTTTTAAATTCTTAAACACACACCCTCCTATCTCTTCATGAGAGCTCACTGTGATCACACGTGTCTGTAGCCAGGCAAACCACCACCTGGAGCCAGCAGTTGCATTTGTGCTCTTATTAAATCACATCAAGCTCGATAGCGACCTCTCATTCAGCTGGGGAAGTGTTTCCTGGCTTGCTTCATGACAACTGTTGTACCAAACCATTAATCAGTTTGTTATTAGCACATACTACTGTATTAATCAACGCACTGTTTGGAGGAGGGTGAATGTTTTTGCCAGGGTACGTAGTGATCCACGGAATATTAGCTGGAACTGGCCATCCATGAAGCCAAACCTGCCCTCAAACGCTGTGACACCCGGAGAATATTTATCTTTCAAAGAGGAAAATATCTGTTTCCAGTCCTTGGCCCACCTAGAAAGGTGAGCATCTGGCGGGGGAGTGGGAAAATAATTCTCTTACTGAGTTGTTGCTTTATCAGTCGATGGCTGTGAGGTGCTACACGGCTGGGGGAGGGCTGGGACGCTGCTGCAAATGGGATGACTCAGGGAGCGGAGAAGCTTGACAGAACCAGCAAGATCTGCCTCCAAAGTGCAGGTCCGCGTGATGCCTCAGACATCCAGCAAGAAACGAGCCCAGGCTCAGCCTTCCCATCAGACAAAAAAAGTAAGTCATTAATAAAATTACTAAGATAAAATTCTGGACTACTACAAAAATTGTTTGAAATAAGTGGAGAGATTGAGGCAAGAAGCTGGTTGATGCACAAATATCTGCACATAGACAATGTCTTCGCGTATTTCTCATTTCTAACGCAACCAGCCTAATAGCAAGAGTTTTGGCAAGGAGGAAGAAAACATACAAACTAAATTTCAAAAAATTCAGATGTCTCCCAATCTGCCCCTCATCTGGTAGCAAAATACACTGAGGAGCAATGAGATGGATGCATTTCTAAGACTGGGATTGCTCAAACAGCTTTATGCTGCCCTAAGGAAAACTGGGGACATCCCTTGAAATCCGTGAATGGTTGCCCTCCTTTGCTTCCAAATCAAGATTAAGTTCCAAATTTCCCAGATCAGATATGAACGCATTGGGGTTGGAGCCAGGCGACGAGCTTCAGACCCAGACTCCAGCAACCAAAAATAACCTTGGGAAACAATCTTCTAAACTCCAAGTTTTAATCAAGAACATGTCTGTCCCCACCCCTATTCCGGAGTAATGAATCTAAATACATCTCTGGCTCTTTACTTGATGCTGTTCAACCCCAAATAAACAAACATAAGTCATTGGGATGCCTTTTTTTAGAAGTTTTCCCCACAAAAGCTAGCAAGAGATGCAAAAGACCCTTAACCACAAAAAGCCTGAGATGAATTCTGCATGCTCCATATTTAGAGAGATTGGGATCAAAGACTTCTATTGAGTTCCGTTTCAAAATGCAAATGAGGGTTCGTGATTTGGACAGCCCTTCCACCGTCTCCTCGTCCTGGTGTCTGATTTTTACTTATGAAATAGCAGGAGCAGAGGGAAGCGTTCTCTGCCCGAGCTCAGTGGTGGCAGAGCAGCTCAGCAGTGCCCTGTGTGACCTGCAGAAGTCCCGTGCTCCGGTCCCCGGGGCTGCCAGCGCCCAGCGATGCACAGACGTCTCTGCAGCGTGTGCCACAACAGGATTCCCTGCTTATTTTCAGGGATAATCTGGCTGCTTCGCATCCCGCTTCTTAGAAATGCCAATTCTACCCCAACCTCCTTTGTCAACACTGATGCATCTCTCCCCATCTCAACAATTTTAAAGATTTTTTTTTTCTGTTTATAGGCTGCCTCTGCAGTAAAAATGGCCTTTAGCAGCGCAGAGCCCGATGCCTGGCTGGGCAGGATGCCAGGATGCCCAGGTTCGCTGAATAAACACCACCAGGAGCCACCGGGCCCGGCTAAAGCAGCAAAGATCTGTGCTTGGTGTCCTGCTGCCGGGCACCACGTTGGAAAAAATGGGGCTGCTTCTGCTGCAGCTCCCTGCCCCTCATTTTGGGGCGTGCAGGGTGCTGTTTGCTTGGGTTAAAACTCAAGACACGGAGTGAAATAGCCAGGGCTGCATTGTAAATTTAAGTTGAACATACGATGATTCAGACAAAAGACATGACATCAAATTACCTTAAATGCTCATCTTCATATACGGCACTTCTAAGAATGCAGAATCTGTTTTCTGTTACTAGGGCCTAGGTCTAATTTGTGCGTATAATGAGCAATTTCATAACACTTACGAACCACATACTAAAAGACAGGAGGAGAAGAAAAACTTACAAAAGTTGTAAAAAGGGATGCAGGTGAACTGTACACTGCAATGATTTAGTTCCATCTAAACATAAGGAGGAGCTTCTTTGAGGGTGGCAGAGCCCTGGAAGAGGCTGCCCAGAGAGGTGGTGGAGTCTCCTTCTCTGGAGACATTCAAAACCCGCCTGGACACGTTCCTGTGGGACCTGCTCTGGGTGGACCTGCTCTGGCAGGGGGTTGGACTAGACGATCTCCAGAGGTCCCTTCCAACCCCATATCATTCTGTGATTCTGTATCACTGCTTCCTTTCGGAGTGATGTTGTGCGTGGGGCAGGGGCAGGTGGTGGTCTGGAGGGTCAGCCCAGTCCTGGTTAGTCTCAGAGCATTTAAAATTCCTTTTTGCAATTGTGCCTATCTATTTTTCCAAATTGACTTGAATCGAAAAAAAAAAAATATGAAAAAACACCCCAATTTTGAAGAATAGTTGAAATCATCCCTGTGTCTCACCTCCACCCACTGATCACCCCTTTATGGACCAGTCTACACATGGTAACACTGAAGTTCCTTCTCAAGGCTACCATTAACAACAGGATCTGCATTAAATATAGATACACCCCTCGTTGTTTCCTGGGTCTCGTCACTACCTCTGTCACCTCCCACACTCCTCCTCCCCCTCCCGGCACCCCAGGCAGCTGCCACCGTGTCCACTGATCCGTGGCTCTGTCTCACCAGTACAGTGTTGGGCCACCTGGTGCCCTTGGAGCTGTGGCACCAGTGGTGGACTGGTGTGTGGGACAGTACTGGGGGCACCAGCCCAGCTCTGCTGCCTGCAAAGCTTGTCCCTGCAAAATACGTCATTTAAGGCCTTTTTCACCACGCAGCTCCAAGGAGGGACGTTGTGCTGTGTTCGCCCTGGGGACTCTGCACCAGAGTTAGAGCCGATGAGCAATAAACAGTTGGATTTAGGCATATATTTTCCATGGTAAAAGTGCTGACTCTGCTCCCCTGTGATATCCCCGATCCTATTTGTTCGCTTTTGAGCACACAGCCAAAAACAGAACCCCTGAATCCTTCAAGTTTCATAAATTGCTGTTTGCCTAGAAATTCACACCAGCAGTTAAATACGTGTAAGTCATCTACTATTTCACCAAAAGCTTTCTAACCAGAGCTCAAGAATCAGGACTGATATTTCTAAGTTCTGAAGGTTCTGAGAATTATTCATAGGAATTGATGAGCAACTTGGAAGATAAGGAAGATACTAAAGAAAAATAAACTGCTCTCACAAATACCCATTAAGGGAGGCATGCCTGGAAGTAACCACCTCTGTGCTCACACACCTGGTCTAACACGCTGCTGCAGAAATAGTAAATACACAGGATTTGACTCTCCAATAAGAAAATCTTCAACCCTTAATCAAGATATGCAGCTTACTGAGATTTTCTCTATTTATACCTGAAAGCGCCGTACACCAGACAAATGGGAAGGAGCTGAGCTTCCATTAAAATATTCAGCTTCTGGAAGGTTTCATTTTGTTAAACTCAGCTGTCTAAAGGAGAGCAGTTTCACACTGAACGTGAGGAAAATGAGAAACTTCTAACACCACAATTTGGCTTTAGACATTTTTGAACCCCAAAGATGTTTCAAACAGAAATGCTGATGAAGAAAATAATCTGAGGTAAAAATTTCATGGGACAAAGCAGAAAAAAATCTGGTTTATATTTTTATGTATATTCTTTTTATCACACTTACCCAGTTGAAAGAGAAAATATGACTTCACAAATAGACAGCAAAGCTCCCAACCTTCCCAAAGCCAGCAGAAGCAAGGACTAGCATTACACTACAAATAGTCTCACCTGAAGCTACTAATGGTGAGACTGCACTTCAGGTGGCAGAGATCAAAGCTAATTTCCCTTCAGACTCCACCGTGCACATCCAGAAGCCTTTTCTAAGATGAAAAGAATGGAAAAGCAGGAAGGGAGTTTGTACCTCTTTAAGGAGCTATCAGCAGAAACCTCAAAATACAACATGAGCTGACCCTTCTCTGCTGAGAGCTGCTTTCATGTGATAGATGACCAAATACTTGAAGGATGATAAATGATGAGCTGTGAATGATTATTCTAATTCAGAGGAAGAGAAGAAGGCTTATGTCTGGCAGAGGAAAATGTAATCAGATGTCCCTGACACATTAACCATCAAGTGTTTATCCTGGAACGGAGTCAAGTAGTTTAACCAGCATTATCAAAACATGATTTTTTTTTCAGAATGACAAAAAGCAATTGAACTTGCTTACTGGGAGAAATACATGGAGTCATGTCTATGAGTTAGGAGGGGCGGGTTATGGGAAAAAGAAATCATACTAGTAACAGTGAATTATTATTAGCATTTGGTAACTGGGAGGTAGAAAACATCTTACAAAGTATAATCCCATTTTAAAGATAGGTATGGTGAAAAATTGGAATATCCTAGGAGGTTTATGCAGCCACAAATTGCATCTTATGGAGAAATTAGATGGAATTATGCCTGAAGGGACACCAGGAGATGTAGGACCTGGAGAGAGGCGATCCTGCAGCTCAACTGGGAAGGAGCAGGGATTCCCTGCCCACCATCCCCTTCTCCAGTAACAGCCCTCGCTTAGGGCCCAGTCTCCAGTTGCTTTTGTCCTGCCCAGTTTGATCTGCGTTGTTTTGAGATTGTTCATGCAGCTCCCAGAAAACCTCTGCGTGGGTGAGAGCTATGAGCAAGGGGACTGGAATGAATTATCACTTTCAAATGAAAATAAAATCAGCAAAACATTACAGTGCTGCCTTTCCCTACCCATTCTGCTCTCCCAGGGTGCAGGATTTGTAACGCTCAAGGTGCCAACAGGGCACAGAATGAGGCAGTGAAGGACCATCAACTGCTCAGGTCTGCCCTACAGCTGTGGGTCCTGGCTCAGCACCCACCACTAGACCCCACAGGCTTCTCCAAGGCAGGAATCAGGAGTCAGGGGACTCTGGAGTCAAATGACCCCTTGATTCAAACTGGATTCAAGCAGTCCCTGGAGGGTCACAGCTTCTCATGGTGACCATATCTGGTGGCTGGAGACACAGGTGACATAGACAAGCCATGCACGTTCTCACAGAATCACAGAATGATACGGGGTTGGAAAGGATCTCTGGAAATCACCTAGTCCAACCCCCTGCCAGAGCAGGTCCACCCAGAGCATGTTGCACAGGAATGTGTCCAGGTGGGTTTGGAATGTCTCCAGAGAAGGAGACTCCACCACCTCTCTGGGCAGCCTGTTCCAGTATTCTGCCACCCTCAAGGTAAAGAAGTTTCTCCTCATATTTAGATGGAACTTCTTATGTTCAAGTTTGTGCCCATTACTTCTTCTCCAGCATCTCAGAGACCGCCTCCTCATCCATCAAGGAGGCAGTGACCTGCATGGCCAGGGGGTGAGTCCCTTTGCTCTTACAGGACCACACGTGTTGGGTCAGCCCAGGCTGAGCTTGCTGGGACCTTGTATTCGTTTGTTTTGCATTTGTCCATTTTGCAATATCAGAGAATAAAAAGTCCCCAATTCACTGACTCTGAGCTGTGTGGAAGGCAGATGGGAGGGACAGGTCTGGACTTGCCATTCTGTGCATCTGCCGAGTGCTTGTGTGACCCCCCAAAAGTCCTTTAAACCAAGAGACGTGTGGTAGAGAGCAGACCAAGCACCACAGACCCCTGCCAGGTCCTCCAGCCCACCAGTGGCTACCATCCTCCTAAATATTGCAATTTGTGATTGGGTAAAATGCTCTGTCATTTAGATTTATGGCAGTAGGAGAGCCACGCTGCCTGTGGGATATTTGGTAGGTGTCTCTGAGGCCTGTTGGTGCCACAACAGCAGACCTTAGCTGGGCCGGGAAGTAGCTTCTCCAGGCTCCTCCAGGCCTGGCTGACAGTTGTCCTTTCTCCTCCGGAATAATGATGATGGCTGAAAATAAATGTGTGGGACAACTCATGCCAGTTTCCACAATTTAACAGCACATGGACATTTGTGTGAAAGTGTGAGCCAGGATGTTTGTGTTCATTCTCTTAATTCTCTCGACAAAATGGTTTTATAAATAATCAGGCCTTAATTGTGTGATTCCAGTTAATGCGGAGGGAGTTAATTAACATCTGGAACAAGTTTCCTGGCCCGAGCTATTAGCTGTGTCTGGTGCAGAATTCAAACAATGTATGAAGTGAGGCCTATAGCCAAATGATTTTGCACATCGCTGAAATGAGAAATGCCCAAAGACGGATGAGGTATGGCAGCTGTGCCAGGATAATGTCCCATTCTGGTAAACAAGTGTGGACTCAGACAAGGCACGACCGTTGTGCTGGTCCAAGGAATGCACTATGTGGCAAAGAATAGACACCACCTCTCGATTTATCCCCTCTTCAAACCCTCCAGCTCTTCCTACTTGTCTCCAAAAGCCTCATGGATCAGTGATTCCAAAGACTTTCGCAACTCGGGGAGGAACAACCCCACCAACACAAAGGCCAGGTCTCCTGTGCAACCTTGCATGTCCCTGCTGAGGTTTATCCCATCTGTACCCAAAGTCAAAGAGGAGGATCTAATTTTATGCCACTGAGAAGGAGAACACCAGATCACAAGCAGGCAAACTCCGAACCTCTGCCTCATGTGTCTGTATCAAGGAGAGAAACTGGGATGTGGCCTTTCAGCTGCCAGCATCCCTCCTGCAGAAGGGTGCTGGGCAAACCAAGGACACAACGCAAAATTTTGAAAATCCTTCTAGGTGAATCCAAGCCATTTTGTCCAACCTAAACTGGTATTTATTTTTTTTTTAATTCTTTGTGAAGCTTTTTCATTGTCTCTCCATAATTTTTTGGTTTTTAGTAGAAAATGGGTTAAAAAAATCAATAATTTTGCTTAATAAATGTCTAAAAGCTAGAACCTGCTGATAGTCTCCCTCCAATGCCTTTGAAGCCATCACCCCATGGGAGCAAACGAGCAAATGAGAAATAATATATTGTAGTGCTAATTCATGCGATATTACTCGCAGTCAACCTTCAAACGACAGCGTGACCAGCTCCACCAAAAATCCCAGGAACTGGTCTCTGAGACCTGCAGGCTTTCTCCACAGCTCCTGGCTTCTTGCCCACTCGGTGGCTGTCACTACACTTGCTTGAGAGCTTCTCACTAGAAAAGGATTTGCCATTCTCTGGAAAAGGGAGATAATACTACAAGAAAGAGCAGTCCATTGCGTTGGAGAGTGATGGAGTGGGGTACCAGGTCCTCACATCAAGCAGATAAGAAGGTAGCATCTAAACTTCTCCCTGGCCCAAAGGGGCATACAGTCCCTCCTGCTGACAATGTGGTCACAGGGCTTCACAAGACTGTGGAATGCCCTCAGCTTGACCAGCTGGAATTTCTGACAAAACAATTTTTTTGACCAATAGTCAAGACCCAGGAGCAGGTAGGAGAAACGGCTTTTCACCCTAAAAGCCCTTCTTTTCCTGTTTTTCACTACCAAACCACACTGAGCATCTCTAGAAATGGATAAAAAAGTCATTTTCTGGTGGTATAGACTGCCGTTGAGTGACCCAAAGCCTGGTCACTGCTTTTTTCCACTGATTTAAACCGAAAGAGGGCAGATTTAGATTGAATATAAGAAATTCTTTATGGCAAGGGTGATGAAGCACTTGCCCAGGTTCCCAGAGAAACTGTGGCCACCCCATCGCTGAAGGTGTCCAAGGTCAGGTTGGATGGGGCTTGGAGCAACCTGGTCTGGTGGGAGATGTCCCTGCCCAGGGCAGGGGACAGAATTTAGACTAGATTATTTTAAAAAGTGCTCTCCAACCTAAACCGTTCTGAGCTTCTCTGATAAATTGAAAAGATTTGGGATGAAGTCCTGAACTGCAACCAGCTCTGGCTCCCAAGTCAGTGTGATAAGCAGAAGCCGTGCTGCTGGGAAATGCCAGTCTACACCAGTAAGAGGACTGGGATGTCAGCGTGTAGTCCTACACTGAGGTACTCACTGTTATTCTGAGGAGCTATAATGAGTAGTAATTTGGACATGTTTGGATTTATGGCCTGTCTGAATTTCATGTACAATTTTCATAGTCTGTGTTGTAATTACAAAAATTGCGAATAACTTTTTAATATCAATGTTAAAAAAACCCCAGACAAATCTTTCGCAGCATTTTTATTGCCTATTTACAATCTCAAATGAAATGGTTTACAACTTTGTGTTGTGAAAATATACAACGTAAGAAAACACTAGCCTGGCAAAATTATGCTTTTATGATAATGACAGGGATGAGTGATAGTTACTCTAGTTAAAGTCTAACGGCTGCACAGATGCTGGGAAAAAAGCTATTTGTACAACATGTTTTGCCACCACAAGCATGGCACCTGCTGGCTCCACCACGGTACATATAAGAGCATGTTAGCTTTTCTTTATGAATATTATTTTCACAGATTATAATTGGACCATAAACATTCACTTGGGGATAAAATATCAGTATGCAAGCTTTAAAAGGTACCTTGAGAAATTCTCGGCCAGTTTTGCATATCTGGGTTTCAGAAGCAAGTTTATGAGAAATAATATGTCATTTGTTTCTGATCCTGTAGGACTCAAAAATGGTCTGCGCTCTCCTTATGGTCTATATGAATTTGTAGCAGGTGATATTTATTCTAGTGATATTTACAGAGCCAGGAACTAAATCCTCCAGCCCACTGCTGGCTATCAGGAAATAATAATATTTATCCACAGAATATGTGTGACCCAAATGGCAATGGCAGGAGTTTCCTACGCGTCCTGCTCCCACCCCTGAGGACACCAGCTCAAGGACACCAGTGCTGATTGTTATCACCTCCCTCTGCTTGCTGGATTGAGTCTCACCAAGCAGCCGAGGAGGTGGAAATGGAATCTAAGTGTTACTTTCCACTGCAATGGGTGAGGAATAGGGCGGCCACAAGCTCTTGGACAAAGAGTAGAGCCAACCACCAGCTGTAACACACGTTATAGACATGCCAGACTTGGGCAGGCTGATTACACTCACCACAGCAAGAAAATACAGGAATTCAGGGAAGTAACATCGCTAAACCTATGCCATTGCAATCATTTTCTGTAATTGGCATTACAGAAAACTTTACCTATTATATGTATACTGTCAGTAAATATGTAAGGATTTTGGTCAAAGTGTATTGTCTGACTTTCTTAACAAGGCAATTTTCATAAATAGAATATGAAGAACTGAAAAAAGGGTGCTGACAGGTGGTGTAAAATCGGAGTCAACTAATCCAGTTCTGCTTTATAAAAATTCTTACAAATCAGAAGCAAGACTCTTTGAATTACTGCAATTTCAGTGAGCTAAAACACCTCCAAAGAGAGGGACCACTGCTAAAAATCAAAGCGGACCTTTGCCTGTGTCTCCAGGATCATGCTTTTTAGCAAGGGAAAATCTTCCCAAGTCTGTGCCCCAGCTTCATCTTTACTTCAGACCTTCTCAGTGCAGCCGGACAGAGCATGAATGAAGATCAGGCATTATATGTTTCATTCTCCACCACTGAACCTGCTCTATCTTGCTCAATATTAAAGCCCTGCTAACGCCTTAGGCAGCAGTAGCTGACCCTTTCCATTAAGACCTCCTCTGCAGCGGATGCCTCATGCATATGCCTATTGATGTATTTTAGAGTGGAGATAATTATTTATTTTGGGGTGTCTGCTCTGGCTTCAGGTTCCCAAGAAAACACCTCTTGTATCTATTTCTTGTGTGCCATGTATTTCCCCCTACTCCCTGCTATAATGTGTTGTTATATTCCACTGAAAAAAGCTTTCTTATGTCCATCTTTGTCAGATCTCTAGGAGCCACTTAAGCATCACTTTAAAGGGCTCTTTATCACTCAGAGGAATTTTCCCCTAATTGTATCCTTTAAGTCCAAAAGGGGTTTGGGGACATACTTTGTATGAAAAACGCTACAGAAAACAAAAGTTGCATCGCTAGTGGTTCTGCTTTTATATTTCCATGCAGGTAACTCTCTGCACACCAATTTGCTTTCTCTTTTGCAATACCCATTTCCTCCTGGGGCTAGTTCCTGGGACAGAGCTGTCTTCAAATAACTTAATTATCATGTGGCATACACCTTTTTTAGTCCCCCCTGAAATGGTGCGTGATGCCTTTGGTTTACATCACTTGTTGGAAAACACTCCAAAGCATTGAAAAACTATTAAATTGTTACAGTATTGGATGCCAACACACAGGGCTATTAGTCTAATTCATCCTTCAGATCAAAGCCCACACAGGCAGCTCTCCTGCCTACAGCTATTTTCCTTTTACTTTCCTGCTTGACAGTAGTCCCTCATATCCCTCTGTTCTACTTTCTTTGAACATACACATTTTCCTTTAGTCATGGAAATATAATTTATGTCTATTATACTGTATTATAGATTGCAGATCAGGACAAGCGTGCATTACTGCCTGGAACGTCTGTTTATTGTACGTCGGGTTTCTAAAAATAAATAAATAAGAGAGCCACCCTGCTTCGCTGGGGAGAGAAAAATAAGAAGGGGGAGGACTCGGGGGCTGGGGGGAGCCGCGCTCTGTTCTCGAAGTTTAATTTCCAAGTGGAGACCTTGAAGCGTGATTTATTAACATCATGCTGTTTGCTTTTGTCACGTTGTGGATGTGGCAGGGGAAGCGCTGGCCCCTCTCCAGCCCGGACCACCCAGCGAGCCAGCCCGGCTACCGGCGGCGCACACCCCGCTCCACGGCTTCACCCCCAATTCCCCACCTCCAGCCAGCCGGCCCCGGCCGCCGGCTCCCCCACCCCATGGCAGCCAACAGAAATAACAGCAATAACACCACCACCACCACCACCCCCCAAAAAAAAATAAGAATATCCTAACAGCCGGGCTGTCTGGGATGCGAGAATTGCAAAACCAGTCCCCACCCCATCACGGAGAGTGTGTGCGGGGAGGAGAGGGAGCGTGAGGAGGGGGCAGAGAGGGAACGAGACAGACAGAGGGGAGGGAAGAAGGGAGGAGGGAGCCCAAGCTCTGAGAAACATCACTCCATCCCTCTCTCTCACTCCACGGGAGCTGAGCAAGGAGCAGGACGATGTTTGACAACACGCAGTACCCCTACAACTGCTTTAATTACGATGGGGATGATTATCCTACCTGTAGTTCCGACGAAGAGAAAAAATTCACCAGACCGGCGTACAGGTAAGATGAAGTTTTTCCAAGTCCCCCCGTCCCTGGGGAGGCTCCTGAGCTACGGGCTGGTGGGATCAGAGCTCTGGGGGGAGCGTGGGACCTCTTCCAGATGCGGCCGTGGGTCTGACCCTGGTGCAGGCTCCGCGGAGGGCAGATTTCCCCCCTCTCCGTGTTTGAAGTGTTTGGGGTTTATTTCCTCCAGCGCGGGGTCACAGCAACTCCGACGTGCTGGTGAGCCTCCAGATCTCCCATGGTCTCCTCCGACCTCCAGGAGTCCCGGGAGACAAGGAATTAAATGTGCGTCGTGCCAGCGGGTGAAGGGGATGCAGACAGTCCCCGGGGTGGTGGGAGGACTTGCAGTGTAGATATTCACAGGGGCACCTAAGGTCCTTTCCACAGGAGGACAGGGTCTCCAGTGACAGTGTCTCTGTCTCACTGCAGTCTTCCAGCTCAGGGAAACTTTTCCGATGGGGTTTGAGAGGTGGGAGATGTTCCTGTAATCCTGGATCCAAGCCCTCTGCACTGAGCACGGGGGCGAGCGGCCGGGTCGGGGCTCCATTGCCTGGACCTAACACCTGAGAGTGGCCCCGGGGCTCGGGATTGCCCCTGGGACATCTCGGGCCAGGGCACGGATCCACTGGCAGAACTTTTGGAAGCAGGATACAGGCACACATGTACCCATAAGGTCCTGAAAACCGAGTATGTGAGTAAAGCCATGGTGTAACAGCAAGTTTTCCTTTTTTCAGCTACATTGCCTTAATTGCAATGGCCATCCAGCAAAGTCCTTCAAATAAAGTCACCCTCTCTGGCATTTATGACTTTATAATGAAGAAATTTCCTTACTACAGATCAAATCAAAGAGCCTGGCAGAACTCCATCCGACATAACTTATCACTTAACAGTTGTTTTGTAAAGGTAAGGTCAGTAACTGTGTATTCGCATACACACTGTGCATGGCTAAAAAAAATATATGCAGGAATAATGTCATCACTGGGAAAGAAGGGAAACAAACAGCTGAGCTGCGAATCACTTAAAATCCCTCTGAGTTGTCAATTATAGAGATAAAGAGTGTCTCCTTGTCTGATGTGTGCTAATAGATAACAAATTGACGGGGATGGAGTTTACATCCTATTCGTATAATGAAAGAGAAGAGGCTTAAAAGTCTTGTCATGTGTGTTTACACCATTCCTGAATGTAAATGAATGCAGATGTTAAGCAGCAGCATCTGTAACACATACAAATACTGAACTGCCTTTAAATAAATACAGGTTCCCAGAACAGAAGGGAATGAGAAGGGGAAAGGAAACTATTGGAGCTTTGCAACGGGATGCGAATCCATGCTGGATCTCTTTGAAAACGGGAATTACAGACGAAGACGGAGGAGGAGGAACGTGAAAAGGGAACACAAGGAGCAGAGACCAAGCAGAGGGAAAAGTCCTTCATCCCCCGGTATGCCTTCTGTGGACTCTGCTTTAAACAGCATTTCCTCTTCGGAAAGTAGACACGAAAGAATCGAGTCGGGCCCGAGACTCCTGGAGCCTCGGGGCTTTGCTCCGAGCAGCCTGACCACCAGGCAGAGCCTAAGCAATTCCTCCTTAGCAAAATCGGATTCCGAAATTAAATTCAGCATCGATTACATCCTCTCAGCCCCCGACCCTTTGCCTGTCCTGAGGTCTCAGTATCACATGCAAGAAAATAAATGTCATCTACTGGAGGCCCAGCAAATTAATCTGCAGTTCTGGACAATGTGATGTTATTTATTGGTGGTGACACAGCCGGAGTCGCAGCGTGTCCAGCAGCCTCACGCCACCCAAACCCAGCCGCCTGCATCCCCGATTCCTCCCCGAGCAGCGCTCAGAAGGGGTTACCCATTCACCAGCTGATTCTCTGCCGGTACCCAAAGGACTTTGCCAAGATTAAAGCAGAAATAACACTTCCCAATATCGGTTTTCACGAAATTCTAGCTTTGTTTTCTGAACTGTCGTGGACATCGTTGAACACCACAGAGAATTTCCTCTCTCAAGCAGAAGCCGACAGAAAAGAGACTTGCTTATCACCCGTTGCTTTATTAAAGACAGAGTGAATTTGATTCCACTTTCACTGGTGGAAATTAGGATTAATTCCACTGAAGTATATAGGTCAGAACTTAAGCTGATCTAAAGCAGTGTAATTCTGCCGACTTACACTGGCTGAGAATGTAAGGGGGTGGGGAGGGGGGGGGGCTTTGTTTTCTTTAAAGGAATCACAGAAAATCACTGTCTTCCCTTATTTTCTGTTTTAACATCGTGTTTCAAACTGTTCTGCAGCTTTAATTCATCATTAATTAGAAAATGTAGTTGTTAATAAGTGTTTAAAGTATATTTTTGTTGATATTCAGGGCAGAGTTGTTTAAGCTGTTGAAGTGAAGTTGCATCAAAATAATTCCAAGAAAGCTCATGGCAAGGCTGTTGAACTCTGGTAGACTTTGATGGGAAATGGGACAGAGATGAGGGCCTCTTACTGCCTTGGTAAGAGGCAACCAAAAAAACAACAACCCACTTCTCCCCTTGTAGTATCCAAAAGCTTCCGGAGATGCTGCAGGGAAGTCCCTGGAGATGTTTCATTCAGCAAGTGTGAAGGGAGACCCAGTTTTGCAAGGACCTGTACCCAGTGTTGGCTGAAGCTGGAATCCCACCTCCCGGCTTTGAGACAAGTTGTATGTTCCTATTAAATAGATTTTTATTGATCCTTCTTGCAAAACAATTACCAAAGTGATACTTGATACGATGTCAGCAAAGCTGGTGAGAGTTATAATTAACAGACAGCAGCGTTAGACCATGAGCCCCGTTTCTATAGAAAGCCATTTCGTCACCATTTACATGTTATTTCGGAACAGAACCCGATGGACAATGAGGAACCGTAATGAGCATTTAAGAACTTGCTTTTATACAACTTGTTCACAATGAATTGCTTCCCAGGACCTAACGGCAACATTAGTGCAGACTCCAAAAAACCTTGTGTTTGGCTCAAAAACTGCAATCCTCACCTACTGCAGATAAAAGGAAAAAAGACAAGGATTCTGGTGGTTTTAAGCAATTATATGCAGAGATATAAAATTATCTTTGCAACATGAACTAAAGGTAAATGAAGGTATATGAGATAAGATTGAGCAAAATTGTGCTAGAGGTATGCTCAGGCATGACTTGAATTTTTATGCAGAAGCTTTGACATTTCACTAAGTTATTTTACATTGTGTCTAATATATACTGTACATTTATACTATATATTCTTATATATTGTTATTGAGAAAGGGAGCAATATCACTGCACTTATATGTTGTAAAAATGCATGATGTATGTTGTCATGATGCTGAAACTCCTGCCATATACTTAAAATTTACCATCAGTGGTATTTCACACTGATCGGTAATAAATGCTCATTTTTTGGAAAACTATAAAACTTGCTATCTTCAGGCATTTCCACAGCATGCAAAACTCTGTGCTGCTTCTTCAGAAAAGACAAAATGGAAAATCCCGTCCCGTTGCATCGCTGCATGTCTTCCGAACTTTGAAGGTATGATTCCTTGTGATGAAATTCTGCCGTCAGATGGGAGCTTTCAGTGCTCTCTGAATCCCATGGTTATTCCAGGCGATTTTCTGAAAGCAAAATTTGGCTCATTAAGCCCGACCCATCTCCTGTTTATACTGAGGTAGGAAAAAAGAAGAAAACCTCTGTGGTCAGTGGGCAGATGGATTCTTGTTTGTGTTTGAAGAGGGACGAGAATTCACTCCTTTGGTATTTAGGCTGGGTCGTAGATAGGAGCGGGAAGAGCATGTCCTCCTGTCGTCCTTCAGTGTGTGCATGTGCTCACGTGTGGGGTGGGATGTGTGCACCTCTGGGACCCCACCTGCCTTCATACACTCGTGCTTTATACGCCAATTTTTTTCCTTGGTTGTTTTAAAGACGGCAATGCTGCTGTTAGGCTGATAGTTACAGTCCACATCTGCAGTATATTTGAAATATATCTATTTTGCTGTGAAATGTGAGAATATGATTCTTATTACGTGTTCTTTGTTAATGCTCTTAGCGAAAGGTAACCCAACGACACCAAAAGGTCCTACTAAGCAACACCTTACCCAGGTGAACACGGTGGGCTGCCGGGACCAGTGGAGACAGAGTTATGACTACCAAGAAATCTGGGATTAATGTGTCATCGGGAAGGGCAGAAATACACCCAGGTGGATTTACAGCAGAGATCCAAACCCATTTTCGGTTAAGATGAATTAATATTCACAAATAGCCGTGTCCTTTGCTCCCAGTAAAGTGCCTGCTAGGAGAGACTGTCATACTTGAGCTTTCCTAACATATAATCAAAGAAATTTGTGTACAAATAGGTGTTAACATTTGTTTTGCAAAGGATATCAATCATATCTCAAAAAATGAAGGGACATATTTCAATTTACGCAGTATATTATATTCTGACGACTCCAGAAAGGTTTCCAGCACTTAAAGTGAATGGCATTTAATATAGAACAACATAACAGGGGTGAGGGCTAGACGTGACCTTATTCAAATGTCGTAGCCATTACAAAACCATTCCCAATGTAATTATAATTAAGTACTTTATGCCTTTCTTGCAAATCCTCTGATCGATCATTGATATTAACATTAATATTGTATTACCCCCGAGCAAATGTCTCCCACACAAGTGTTATGGATCACCAGGTTTCCATTAACAAAGTTGTGAGCTATTGCCATATGCTGGTCGTGGATAAATTTACGTAAATTACCTTTTCTCGGGGAAGAGGGGAAAAAGTCGGGGGTTTTTTTTTTCCCTCTTTTTCCTGCACTCTGAGTCTAGAGCTATTTCTTCAGCTCCATCACAGCCTGTCAGCCACTCACATAAAGCCATGAGGAAAGAAAAAAAGGAAAATCTCAGGGGAACATCCCTCTTCGCCCCGTGTTGAAGCAGGTGAGTGCTCTCCAGACACGTCTGCTTTGGTCAAAGGCTGAGCTGAAGGCAGGGCTGCATCCACCAAAACCATCACTGGGCTGTGTGAAAAGGTATTGGTGCTTGGCTCAATTCCTCACCTCGAGGGGTCTTCCTGACTGCAAGAAGGGACCCAGAGTGAGCCATGGGTTTCCTAACCCCAAAAGAGGTGCATCCTTGAAGGCTAATCCTGCCTGTCCCAAGCCTGGAGGAGGCAGGAGCAGGGATGGGAGAGCAGCTCCTCCCTGCCAGGCTGGTGGGGGACAACAAGCCTTTTGTCCTCTCCTTTTAGGAACATAAGGAAAGATGCAAGGTTTCTTTCTGGGGAGAAGCTAGACTCGGCCTCGTTGAGCGACCCTGGGGTGTTTTGTTTATTTTTCCTTTTAAAGGAAGGTTTTCCATGATAAAGCAAAGACTGTGATGGAGCTGCGCCAACTTATTCTGCAGCAATTTGACTTCTAATGATTTAATTTCTTAGGCTTTTCTCATTGGTGTCACAGAAGTGGTTTTTGCATGGATATATGATGCTCGGCCTCAGATAACACCCAATGCAGGCCAGTGGTTGACCTCACCTCTGGGAACCTCTGCCTCAGCAGAACCTCCCCCTCCTCATTATGGGAGCGTTAATGCAAATTAGGATAGCTGAAAACAAACAAGCTGAAAACTTTTCTTTGTCAGTAAAGCCAAATTCCCCTATTTTTCTGCCAATCGGATAGATCTTATTAGTTGAGACCCATTAACTCCCCATATCAACAGAAGCTGTGTTCAAGGAGCATTTGAAAGTCAACCCACCCTGGAGAGTGGGCTCTCCTGACCCCTTTGCTTTCTTGTGCTCCATCTCTTGGGCTACCACAACCTTCCTCAGAAGCTCAGCAGGTTGCAATCTCCATGCTCCTTGAAGTGGGATCGAGATTTTTGCACCATTTTCTGGCCACAGAGGATTTTCCTTTTTGGTAGCAATTGCCTGTTCAGGTCCAAATCTTGTGTGTCCTCTCCACTCTCCACTGATAGAAGGGACACAGTGGGAGGTAAAGGGGTTTGGAGGGACAAACTTTTGGGAAAAAGCTCTGCTACACATCTTCTAGGAGTAGAGAGCGGGTTGGGACTCTGTGAATGGGATCTTGGGCCCTTGGGGTTGTATCAAGTCTCTGTATTGTACACCGAGGGCAGCATCTCCCCAGTGTCCCACCACACTTAAGCTCAGGAGAAAGCAAGAACGTGCCCACATGCCCCTAAGCAATCAGGGCCCTAACCTTCGCCTCTGGCAGTGTAACACAAATCCCTGTCTGTGATCAGCACTTCAGACCCCAAAACCAAGACATAGAAATCCTGGTCTGCACATTCCAGTGGCCTCTCCCCACTTGGGCTCCTCTGGTGCGTGCTTGCCTCCCAGCTGTGGGGGTGTAAATCCTTGCAAATCCATTAACTTTGGGTACAATTGCTTTTGGAATTGAAATAGCACGTGTGAAACTGAACTCCACATGTTATACCCAACATCTCTACTCACACAGGCTGCCAAACCGTGCCAGCAACTCGTCTAGATAGCATTCCCAGAGCAACAGAAGGTCCTGCCTTTTCATTCTGCCTCTGCATCCAGCTTCTGACTGCTTTCTCCAGAACGTGGGTGCCATATGCACTGCAATGCACAAAGAACCTAGCACATACCCTCTGTCTCTGTCTTACTGGGAGTGCCTTTCTAATGGCACTGAGGGTCATTAAATTAAAGAACAGAGTAGGTCCAAGTCCTATGGAACTTGCACTGGAATTTTTTTACTCAGAGAGCTAACATAAAATAACAAAGTAAGTTGTGCTCCCTCCCACCCCAGCTACAGCGGTTGGAGGCAAATCCAACTGTGAGAATTTTGCCTGAGAAAGAACTGCCGGATTTCTCCCACTGTGAAATCCAGCTGTTAATTCAAACAGAAGGGATGGACCTGACCAGATAGGCCAACTGGCTTCTTTCCATCCTGAAGTCCATTGTGTTCCACAAGTTCCTAAATTTATGGTCATGAAGGTCTTCCAAGCCCTGTAACGAAGTATGGCATGCAATGTTTTTGTTATGGAATGTGCACTGCAAAGGAAAAACAAGGTTTGAATTTATCTTTCAAATGAAGATCCTGGAATCTCTCAGGATAAACAGGCTAAATTAGGAATCAAAACACACCATGTTTCTCACCATAACTATGAAACTGAAAATAAGCACTTGCAGAGTACCGTCACAGAAGAAAACTAGAAGTTGCAGTGAGTCCCACCAACTTGCTTCTTTTCACGAGCATTTCTCTGTGTGTTCATTGTCACTTCATAGCAGGGGTCAGCAGCGTGAAGCAACGGGAACAACCTTCATCTTTTGGGGCTTGTCCTTCTGCTGGAGTATTTCAGAAAAAAGTTCTGCACTTGAGAATTGAGCTATCATTCTCCACCATCAGTGTTTACCTTGGACACAGGCTACCTTGTCTCGCTCTGGGCAGGTTGGAAATCGGATACCAAAACGCCCTTTGACTTGTCAGCCTGTTTGGTGGAGCTTTCTTATTGTTATGGCTCCACAAAATAACTGTTCTGCACAAAAGCTGCTCCCTATTAGGTCTTTGTTGAAGAAATTATGAAGACTTAATAGGCTTGGAAGTTTGTTCAATTTTTAAACTGATATCAGTGGCTCTAATTAAAAAAGCTTCCTGAAATTTGCACAGCTACAACAATGCTTCTCTTTCCCTTGGTCATTAAAACCTTTTGTTAGTACCAGCGCTTGGCCTTACAGCCCCGTCCATGCGACTCTAAGTGTCCCCCAGAAGCTGCAGTTTCCATAGCTGCTAATGGTGCCACACTGCCATGTTTTGCTATGTCCGGGAAAAAAATTAGGATAGAATCAACTTTCCTCTAGAGCCCAAAGGCTCTGCTGACCATTAGCCATCTGTCCCAAGCAAGATCTGCTCTAGCTGAAAATAATTTTTTTTGAGGTTTCATGCCACATATATTTATTCATATATCAAAATGGCTCCCTGTCTTCCCCTCTTTGCCCGGGGGTGTTACGCTGTGCTAGCATTGACTGCAACCACTGTCCTCTGCTGCCATCTTCTCCTTCCAGCATGGCCTCCCTGAGAGTGGGGAAAAGAACCAGTTCTTCCCATAAAAGTGGATGTGGAAAATAACAGGTGCAGTGAGCTGTGTTTTGGGATTAATCTGTCTCAAGCTTTTTCGAGGCCGGGGGCTACATGAGCGATTATCAAGCCCTGGGAGGCATTGCAGTACAAATCAGCCCATAACGTTGCTCTGCATTGGAGCATCTGGACCAGCTCCATAGGTTGAATCATGACTTTCATAAACGAATGGGAGTTTTGCCATTGGGTTCAAGGGACCAAAACTTCATCTTCTGCTGCCAGGACCAGAGTTTAATCAGATTAAAGGCCATGTGGACTGCAGAGAAAATTAAATAGCTTCTAGCAGTTAGTTGGTGTCTTCTCAAGACAAAATAGCAGCTTGTTTCCACAGGTTTCTTTGGATCTTCCTTTCAGCCAGACAAAATACTTCCTGAATTCAATGGGAAATGTGTGCAAATAGGGAAGAAGTTCCCGAAAGCCCAAGGGCTGAGCTCAGCAGAACCAGATGTTGGCATCTGGGGTGAGATTCCTGGTGCAAAGATGTTTGTGTGTTCTTTGAGAGCACCTCTGCTCTGGGGCTGGTGTACGCACTCAAATAAACAACTTGCACTAAGCTCATACCCAGACTTGGGATCTCACATTTTCTTTCAACAGGAAACTGTCCCGAGATCTGCTACAGTTTGGCAAAGGGATGACACTGTATTACTTTCTATTTTGTTTTGCTGTTGTTGAAATTACAGGAAAATAAATATTTTCAAGATGATACATTGTGTATCCCTAATAAATACCAAGGGCATTTAATATAAACCCTGGACACATGGTTTGCTTTGTTGTTCTAAGTAACCATTTCCTTTTAACCAAATGAAAAGCTAGTTGTGCTGTGATGCTGCAGATTATAAATTAGCAGCTCTCATATGGTTTTGTGCAATTGTTTCTGGAAGAGCTTTAGGCTACTTCAGACAAAAATTTCAAATAAAATGTGAATTCATTGAACTGTAACTTGTGGTATTAGATTTATAATAAACAAAGGTAGGTCACATAACCATGTCATGGAAAACAGCATTTTAAAATTCAAGCAGCAACATTTTAATCCGGTTTAGGTTCTGATCCTAAAGTCAAGACGAAGCTTGGCTCTTTCTGCTCCTCAGAGCATGAGACGGGGACAAGCCCAGAGCGGGTGGAGAGCACCCAGCCAGGCATGGACTTCCCAGCAGGTTTGCTGAGGTGAGAGAGGAGGAGACACATTTCTCATCAACCAGAAAACTGACCCAAGGGCAGTAGCAGCCTGTTTCTGTGCCAGACTGGGATGGGAAGGTCAGAAGAGAGAAGGGACCCGATTTGGTCCTTCTTCCAGTGGTTCCTCAGGGCTGGTCCTCACCCAGGCTTGGGGGAGCAGCTGGGGACCTTTAAGGAAACCTCATGTATGGGATGGGAAACATATTTTCCACAGGCATGGTCTCCTGTGTTGTTTTATAAAGACACCTGGGATGATCTTTGCCACCCAGAACATGTAAACCTCCAGGACCATCCCTTAGCCCTGTCTCCGACTTCTCTCCCAGGAGTGGATGGAGGGGATGAGCCACATGAACCACTCCTGAACACTTTCCACTCCCAGCAGCCTGCTCTATGCCATGTCCCTTCCCATCAGGTGACAGCAGAAGGGACATGGTGGAAGACATGCGAGGAGCAGACCACCTCATCTCTGGAGACCACCCCCTAATTTGTGCCTGGGTCTGAGTTGCTCAGGGAAAAAGGGTATCACATTTTGCGTGGTTGAAAGCGGTGTAGGATCTTCTCCTCGTGAGACGTTTGCTGCCTACGTGCTGTGTATCCATGCACCATCCCCTCCCGTGGTGGGGACAGGCAGCGGAGCTTGTGTGGGTACCATGAGCAGCATGTCCACTGCTACTCGCTGGCAGAGGAGGTTGAGTAATGAAGCGCCCTCACCTGAAACTGAGGTTTCACCTAAACATGAGGAGGAACTTCTTTACTTTGAGGGTGACAGAGCCCTGGAAGAGGCTGCCCAGGGAGGTGGTGGAGTCTCCTTCTCTGGAGACATTCAAACCCCACCTGGACGCGTTCCTGTGCAACCTGCTCTGGGTGGACCTGCTCTGGCAGAGGGTTGGACTGGATGATCTCCAGAGGTCCCTTCCAGCCCCATGGGATTCTGTGTGAAACACTCCATGTTTGACAGACGTTTAGCTGAGAGGAAGCTCGGTTTTCCCTTTAGTGGATGTTTTGTAACACAAAATGAACAGCCCTGGCAGGTCTGTGCTACAGCATCGTAAAGTTGTAACTCGCTACTTAACACCAGACATGCATTTCAGAGAGAAGAAATGAATATACCTTACTGTACAGGAAATTTTTTCTTTACTCTTAAGCCTGGCTAGATCTGAATCATTTACACCATGACAACAGCATAAGCTGAATTTGGGGAATGAAGCTGCAAACCCAACCACAATTTGTTCCTGGAAGTAATAGTCTCATTAGCCAGCGAGTTTTCTGTGCGCTGGGCTCTACAGGCGCGTCTACAGCACATATCACATTGATATCCCTGTCTTAATTCTGGGTTGCAATTACTGGAGCTGAGGTTTAAGATTTTTCCAACTGATGAACTTACAAGCAAAATGACTGTAGAGCTACCGAAATTGATTATCAGGCTTCCTGTTTCCTCGCTTGTGATCCAGTAATATTGACATACGGTACAAGGAAATTGCAATCTGAACTACTAGTAGCAATAGCTGGAGGCAATTACAAAAGGAACGTTGCTGGTGGTGGCACATGGGCTCCTGTATTAGATTTAACCACACTCGGATTATAATGCACTCATTTGAGATACCAGGAAATTCTATATTTCTTTTTTAAACTACAGCCAAGAAAACATTTTTGTTCATTTCTGTATTTTAGCCTTTTCTCTGGAGTAGCCTAAGAAGAAAACCTCTGGCTCCAGAGACTTGGGTCTATTTTGTCTCCAATGTGGGCAATGCCTCGGGGCAAGCCATTTGATGTCTCTATCAGCAAGCTTATGTTATTGACCACCTACATACCCCTCACTTGCCATCACATTTCCTGGCTCTGCTTTAATCTTCTCTAGGGCTCGGACATTTCTTCCATCCTGCCACTGGCCACAGACCAGTTTTGCAGAGGACTGAGTCATGCAAAATTGTGCAAAAACGACCAGCTCTCCCACTTCCCCATGACTCCAGGTGCAGAAATTTTAAGGAACATAAAAAAATAGAAAGATAACCAGGACCAGGTCACAAAGCTTGGAAGTGCTGTTACTTTTTTTTTTTTTAAATAATCTTCTTGTTCCTCATTTTCATGCTGAGGTAGGGCATACCCATGTCTCCAGCGAAATGAAAGAATCTTCCAAACTTGCACCACGTAGTGACTCACCCTCCCACTGGCATTAGCAACCTTTGTGCTGGTAAAGCACATGGAAGAATTTTACACTCAAGTATTTCCAAAAAGGTGCCCAAACCAAAATTGTGCTGAGAGTAAAAATGAGCAGAGGAGTCCTGTAATTTCAAGAGGAGTCTCCAGCACTGGTGACACTGGCATTGCCATGGGTTAGTCAACCACAGTCTGCAAAGGGTCTCTACTGCCAGGCTGTTTTTCCAAATCCAAGGAATCCCCACAGGAGCTTAAAATAATTTTGCCACAGTGGATGCTCCCTGGATGCAAAACCTCCTGGAGAATCCAGCCTAGCTCTTGTGATATTCCCAACCCTGTTCAATATCCAATATCCCAATCATACAGGCTGGACAAAAAGGGAGCTTTGATTTTTCCCTCAGAGAAATTTCCCAGGGCAAAACACGCTCATTGCTTCGCATTTGCTACCAACCTAGTCTCAGTGCCATCCTGAAGTAATGATCCATGGCCATCCGTTATGCAGAGGCTGAGAAAAAGTGGATTGTCATGGATCATGGCTTCTCAACAGACCAACCTTTTCACAGGGAAAGTTCGGCAGAAGTGGGAAAGTTGTTTGTTGGGAGACTTTTTTGGGTTGCTTTTTTTGGTTTTGATTTTTTTTTTTTTGCTTGCCTGTGTGATTCGTGAGAAAAGAGCTTTTACTAATGAGCTCTGCCCTGCTCTGTCCTTCAGAAGTCCCCTGGGGCTTTGTGTGTCTGCCTAAGCCACAGCAAACACTAGCTGTGAGTGTGAATAAACCAGATAAAACCACACATAATTCCAGCGATCCTCCACCTGCAACCGCTGCTGAAGGTGTAAGGCAGCATCTGTTGGGGCCACTATAAGCTATAATAAGGCTGCAGCATAGGACTTTCTGCCTCTTTGCAATGCCAGATGTTTGCAATTCAAATAAAAGCTTTGCTGAAACAAACCCTGTCTTTTAAGGCTTGGAAACCTTCTGTGAACCCTAAGAAAAATGAATAATTAAGAGAGCGAGGAAGCAAACATGCCAAAATATGATGAGAGTTACTTTTCTTAGTGACCTTTTCCTTCCTCTAGATGGGACAGAGTGGGAATTTCACTACTGCCGTGAGGTGGCCGGGACCAAAATAAGAGAAATTCAGAAGAGTTGCACAAATGTACCCAAATCTGTCACTCAATTTTCTCAAAGCTCTTCAGCTTGGTCTATCTTTGACCATGATGAACTGGAAGAGGAGTGTTCCTGGCTGTTGGGCAAGTCTGTCATTCCTTCTCCAGGGCTCATGTAGAACCAGACTGTGCTACACCCAACCAGGTGCTGATCCCCTTTTGCTTGCAATACAGAAGTTAATGGCAATTTCATGTTGATTAAATGTGTGTAAAATGATGCTTGAAATGAAAAGTGCCCAGTTAACCGACTTTTCATCAGTAAAATCAATTTAAGTTGCATAATGTTTTTCTTGTTAAAATAATTACTCCTCAATCAGCGTAATTTGGAGGACTAGCTGGGTTGTTTTAAGGCAGTGTGATGCTTTCTTCAAGAACGCTCTTTTGTATTTTAATTATTTCCACAAAGTGATGCAGATAATAGCTTAATGCTTTGTCATTCTAATACATAATCCCTCTGCATCTGAATGGTATTAATGGGAGCAGAACTTGGCAAAACTACCTGTAATTTTTTTCCCCAATCTTTTCCAAGCCAAAGAGAGGACGTCTCAGACAATGAGGTATGCAAACTTTCTATTTTTTGCCTACAAATTGATCCTGAAATAAAACGTATTCCTCTGGCTGCCACTTTGGGATTGCTCTCATGTGACTTTGCTTTTAATACATTACATTTTAGCCAGGTTTAACCCCGGTCAAAAGGTGCACCTTGGTTTCCCCAGATAAATAACTTTACTGAGCAGAATCAGAACCCAAGACTCATTTGTCCTTCATAAAGGCTTGTTTTGTTTGTTTAAATATTAGCATCCACCAGCTGTGCCAAATAGACCTTTTTCATTAGTTGTTTGATCATGGTGGGAAAAGCTATTAATTTAGTCAGTTCCCTGCAATGAGCTCTGGGGTTGCTACCAAACCACCAAGTGATGAAAACAATAAATGCTGGACTGTATTAACTGTAAAGGTTAATCCATAAATCAAAGGGAAATGTCAGATGCCTTTTAACATTGATTGAGATGTAATTTGGTGTTGGTAGTGATATGTTTGTTACATAAATTCACAAATGCACTCAATTCCTGTTAGGAGTCCTGGTCTTTGTAACTTAAAACAAATTAAGTAGTTTGTTTTATTTATATTACCACATAAAGATTGATTACCTCATTCTGTTTAAGTTACAATACATCACCAATTTTAAAATAAGTGAATATTAATATCCAGATCTTCTTCCTGGGTACATTTGACTTGGTATGAAAATGAGTATGCTGCTGTTTTTCCTGAAAGCCTATCATTACCTTAAATATGTTTAAGGCAGTTGTTCCTTTTAATTTTTGGTTTTGATTAATGTTTTTCAAATTACAGCATAAGAATTAGCCTTTGTATAAATGTGCTCAGAAGTATATAACATATTTTCTATATTATGGATACATCGTATTTAAATATATAATATAAAACAACAAATATGAGGAGGAAATGTCACAAATTAGATCAGAATGGAATACAGTAACTGGCGCCAAACAGCAAGGCAAAGATCATTACGGTGGCTCACGGAAATGTTTCTTTCCACTACTCTTCATGAAAGAAATGTGAGGCTGGGGAATTCTTCATTCATTCAGTGCAAATGAGAATCAGGTAACCAGACCTCAGAATATAAACAAATAACACCAACCTTTTGAGCTGTATCTACCCATGGAAATTGCAGAAGGAAGTCCCCAAGAACAGGAACATCTCTCCCAGGTCTCTATTAGCCAAAAGTGGAAGCCACTGGGCTTTTTCCCTGGCTGTCACCTGGGTGGGGAAGGGTCCTGAAGCTGCCAAAGCTGGGAGGACTCTGCACTTCCAAACACTGCCAAGTCCCTGGCTCAATCTTTATATCACATTTCTTCCTTAGAGAGAACCTCAAATGTTACAGTTCAACAGGACAATCCCTGTACGAAGCCCGTGGGAGTAATGTTTTAAAGGCAGTCAGGTAGAAGATCACAATCATTTTCTTCTGCTTAATTTAGCAGGGCCAACAGTAGGAATGTTTTCCCCCAGATTCCTGAAGGGCATCGATCCAAACAGGCATCCAGAATGCTTCTAGTGAGATGAAGATGTGTAAGGACTCAAGACTCGGTCAATTTAAAAATGCCCCAGAAGTTCTTTATTCTGCTGTAACGGGATTCCTGGAAGCTCAGCAAATTTCAGCCATGGAGAAGAGCCGGGCAACACCTTCCCAGGTGAATGTGCCAGTTAATTCGCTACAGCTCTAAGCCCTGAGCCACCTCCTGATCAACCTCAAAAAGGAGATTTTATTGTCTCTCTCCCTCTCTCCGTGCACACAGATTGCAATGAGAGAAAACGTGTTCCTTACTTATATACTTGTTCTATTTGCTTGCAAATTCCTCACGAATGTAATGAGGTGTTTCAGTAGTGTTTGGTCCACCTCAGATCTTGGCCAATATATGAAATTTTAGGAGGGAATTCCCGGACTTATGCGGGGGCCAGTCTTTTTTCAGTGGTGCCTGGTGACAGGACAAGGGACAACGGGCACAAATTGGAACATAAGAAGTTCCATCTCAACATGAGGAGGAATTTCTTTACCTTGAGGGTGGCAGAGCCCTGGAAGATGCTGCCCAGAGAGGTGGCGGAGTCTCCATCTCTGGAGACATTCAAACCCACCTGGACACGTTCCTGTGCAACCTGCTCTGGGTGGACCTGCTCTGGCAGGTGGGTTGGACTGGATGATCTCCAGAGGTCCCTTCCAACCCCATATCATTCTGTGATTCTGTGACGTGAATCCCTCTCTGCAGCTCCTGGCATAGGCCATGGTGGGCACAGGTAGACACCAAGGTAAGGGAGCAGCAAATAAAGGCAATACCCTCAAACTCAGTTGGCTGCATCTTCTGCTCCTGCCCTCCCATGGCAGCTGGAAGGAGCGTGTGGAGGCTGAAGGAGCTGGGGAAGAGGCCGAGAGCATGGGGACGGAGGGTGACATGCTCCAACATCGCTCGGTGGCTCTGCGAGCAGGGTGGGAGATCTGCGTGGGGCTGGCATTCACCAAGCCCTGGGGACAGTCTGCCGTGGCTATCTAAATTGGCTCCTCAGAAGAGGGCAGAGAGGGGAAGATGCAGAAGGAGATTAAGACCACCCTGACCTCCAGCCGACTCCCACGGCTCTGCAATTTGTCCTCAGAAGGAAGCGGAAAAATGTCTTTGTAATCTGAAGCGATGCAGTCAAACATGAAGCACAGATCAACGCGCAGGAAAGGCATTCTGATAAACACTACGATGTATTTTGCTGGGAAGAGCAAATCTCTGAGCTAACATGAGTCCTTCTCTCTCTCCACACTCTGTCTGGGGCATTCTTTTATTATTGGCTTTTTCTCTTAATGTAAGATTACAATTCACAGATTTTTTAGCAGCATTTACTCTATTTATATACAGTGCTCTAATCAGATGTTCAATGCTCCTCACCTTCAAGAATGGAATCATAATGAGTGTATAATGAGCCACTCCACCGCCACTAGTTCCCATGCCTTTTAAACTAGCTTCAGCAGCTCTGAAATCTTCGGCGTAGATTAGTGGAGTCCTGCTGATTCACATGGCTATTGTCTCTGGAAATAAATGAAAATCATATTAATATTCACAATGTCATTCACTTGTATGCTAATTGGAAGGATTGCAAAATAAACTACAAAGACAAACACAAAAAGATGTGTGGCCACGGTAAATCTCAAGGACGTGAACAATAAAAGAGTGTTGGATGGAGAGGGACCTCTGAAACCACCAACTTTTGGGAATTCTTCCTACAATCCAACTGTCACTCACATGAAGCGCAGAGGCCGTCTCTCTTACCAGCTATCACGGCCACGTTCTTGTCCCGTGGGCCAGTGCAAATGGCAAGGATAATACAAACAGGGCAAGAAGGTCTGCAGCGGTAGAGGTCCCCTTGTGGGTGGGGAGAGCAGTGCCCTGCTGGGCACCGAGCTGCATCCCTACCCCACGGCGAGGAGTTTGGTCGGCCGTGGGTGGGTGTTACCAGACTTTCATAGCAGCCAGCTCAAGATGATGAAAAATTCCTTCCTGCTCCATCTTCACCCCTGCATCGTCTCAGATGAAACATTTTGATCACTGCAATGCTTCAGGGAGATTTTCCAAGTTGAATGTCACTGGAATTTTTCTTGTCTTTGCTGTCTTTTTTTTCTTAATTTTTGGAAAACTGTTTCCTTGGTTTCTCTGGCACAGATTCAAACCCTTGGGTTGGCCAGCTCAGGACTAGAAAGCATAGATTCCTCCTGTAGGGACCTGTACATTGCTTACAACTGGCCACTTGTAAAGAAAAAGGAACTACACAACAAACTACACAGTCATCCATGGACTAGTCCTACCGATCCCACGCTAGACACCAGGAGTGATATCGCCTCCTTTGCTGAACCTGCGCTGGTGTCACCCCGTTTAACTCCATGCAGAGCTCCCCATCTGCAGTTCTATATCATGTGGCAACACCAGCATCTGCAGCCTGTGAAGATAAGAGTGACACTGGGGTTTGCCCTGCTGCTGTCATCTTGGGATGCTTGAATACAAATATCCAGAACATTTTCCCTTTAGAACAAACCATGCATTCCTCTGTCTGGCTGAATTATTTTCTATATTAAACAAATCAATGAGCAAAGGGGAAAAAAAAAAGCATAAAAAACCCACAAAGGAAAGAGAACAGAACACACAGACACAGAAGCGGGGAGCAGGAGACCGCTAGCTCCCCGGTTTTATACCCTGATCACAGAAGAATTGAACTGGATCTAAATTATTCATTAGGAATTAAAACCAACTTGAATGATCTTAATGATCTTTTTTTCCCCCTTATATTTGCTAATTCTCTTCTCCGAGCTATTGTTTCCCCTGCACTGCTGATGACATGCACAGCACCAGAGGCCAAAGCCAGACCAGGTGTGAGAGGGCACCACGACACCGAGGTCCAGTCCCTTCTCCGTGCCTGAGCTCAGTGGAGGGAGCAGGGTCCCTTACCCGGTTTTAGGTGTCAGAGCTGCTGCACGACAACCAAGGAACACGCAATAAATACATGGAACAAACTAAAGGGAGAGGGCAGGGCAGGTATGCAGTTCTTTAGCCTTAGAAACTTTTTAGTTTCCATTTTAAACTAATTCCCATACAGTAACAGGGTCACATCCTGGCAGAGATTGTCTTCGCTGTGAGCAGAGCTTACTGGAGCCTTCCCACACCTCGGGCTCTTTCTTTTCCCACACGCAAGCCTAAAGCACTGAAGACCTTTCTTTCCTTGCCAGCCAAGAAGTCCTCATCGAAGCCTCGCAGCAACTCCCTGGGTGAAACCCTTCTTTTAGGGCTAAGGGAAGCCGTCTGAACCGAGCTATTTAAGACACAATTCAGTCAGATGAGTTTTAAAAGCTCTCGAGTTCATCTGTATCTTAACTGGTCCAAGATCACGTCCCTTGACCCCTGGCTGGTCTCAACGGAGAATTTCCAAAATCCGCTGTTGAGCGGGGAAAAAATTCTGACTCAGTCTGGTTTGGGTCCTCTCCTTGGCAGGAGACACATCCAGCCTCATCTGCTGGAATGTGCTCATCGCTTGCCAGCCCTGCGACCTGGCTGGGGCAGCAGCACCCCGGTCCCCGCGCAGAGCTGAGCATAAATAAGGGACAGTTGTCACATTTGGTTACGGGAGGGCAGCAGAGAGGAAGGTTGCCTGCAGCAAGAACAGCCAGGCTGAGACAAACTCTCCCATTGTTTGGGGTCATCTGGTCTACAAACTGTTTCACATGAGAAAATTAGATTATGCCAAACCAACTTCTTTGGAGTATTTTTTTTTTTTTTTTAATCCAGCATTAAAAGGATGGAAGCAATCGTAAATCTGGAAGCAATCACACACACATCACTTAGAAATGCTCTGCCTCAGTGCAAGAGAAACAGAATACATCAGTGCTGATTGGCCTGAGGTATCTCTCCCCCCACCAAGCCCATGTCCCAGACAAGTTAAATGTTTCATTAATTAGGCGCTAACTATGGTTAAAATTAGGAGAGCTGCAAGGATCTCTCCTCCTCCTTCGGACTAATCCCCTGATTAAAAGCAGGGCCCCCAGTTTGGGCTCTCAGGGTCACTCTGCGTTGCTGGTTTGCGTTTGCTGAGTTTGGGGGTTCAGTCAGCCTGCTGGGGTCTGTGGGGCAGAAAGGGATTTGGGCTTGGTGGCAGAGCAGGGGACAAAGGGTGGGAGCGGGCTGGAGGAAGGGGACATTGCTGTTGGCATGCTGTGCGTGATGGATGCGCACACACAACCACCCCCATGAGCCTGTGGTAAATCCCAACCCTGTATGAACAGAAACTGGGCAAAGCCCACCATGGTCCTCAGAGGAAAGTGTCTCCAGAGAGGGACACTTAGGACATCCACCACGTCCCGTACTCACATGTGGAGAAGTGGCAGAAACCACAGCCCACCTCAAGCCCTCGCAGGTTCCGTCTCCTCCATCATCCTCCTGGAGCTGGGACACCATCTCCAGCTCCTCCACAGCTCTGCAAGGTAAAATGCAAAGAAGGACAATGCTCCAGCCAGGAGAAATCTACCTTTGAGGGTGCTATTTTTTCGCCTTGGGGAGACTGAAAGCTCCTTGCTCCTCCCAGGCTCTTGGGTTTGATTTTGACTTTATGCAAAGCCGTCTGTTTTGCAGAACCATTCACCTAAACGGGATCAGCATGGGGATTCCAGGGCTGTTTTCTTTTTAAGAAACAGAGAGAAGATCTCCTCCATCTACCCATCCAGAGTGCTGTCAGACTGTGATATTAATCGGAAAACAATGGTTTTGGCAAGCCATTCTGTCAAGAAACAAAAACAAACCTGGCCATTGAAGGCGAGCGGTGAGGAAAGCACACCAGAAAACAATGGGGATATTCTGTAGTAACCACAAAACCCCAAGTTTTCTGCCATATTCTGTTTTCCATAAATATTGGCCTCGTTTTAATGTAGAGCAGCCAAGAGTTGCTTGTATGAATTCAGCCTCCCTAACCAAGAGCTTTAATCAACTATAAATAAAGTTACCATGACAGACAATAACAAATCTAAATTAACCATGCTAAGGTACATTCTAGCACCATTCAACAAACTAGAAAACCAGGAAAGGGTGGTGAAAGGCAGTTGCTTCCAGGCAGGCAACCAGTATCTCGTTAGGTGCAGCGAGCAACATGCAGGGAGCAGCCGGGGGAAGGATGGAGCATTGCCTGCCTTACAGAATCCAACACTTCAAGAATCAAAATGAAAAATAGCTTAAAATACCTGGAATTTTGCCCAAACCTGTCACTCCAGGTCAATGCCTTCTCCATATGTTGGGTTTTCTCTGTGTGCCATCCAGCTTTTGAGAACAAGGGGTGACTTGGGACATATCGAGCAAGTTTTGTTCCCTATAAATCCAGAAAGTTGAAGGTGATGTTCTCGTAATGAAAAGCTGAAATTGTCACATGATGACTCAGCTCCAGGAGCTGGGGAATTTTTATACACCAAATATAATGCGATTGGCATTGAGATCCAAAGAGCTGGAAGGTCTGAGGATGCCACAAGCAGGTGGGATACTGGTGAAATGTCATGAAGCCCCCATGCACTGGTCTGTGGTTAGCAAACATGCTTTCTCAAGAAGTTCCAGGGCATGAATATCTACAAGTAAAGACCACCTCATTTTTAGCTTTAGCAAATGTCAGGGGGTAACTTCCCAAAGCAGAGAATCAACATTATCTAAAGGAAAGTGCCCACCTACCAGAGCTCCAGGACTATTTCCCCTGGGAAGCAGAACTGACATACGAAGTTGCAGGAGGGGACTTCAGTTTTTTGACCAGCCCTCCAAGATGATGTTCCACCTGATTCTTTAAGATACATAATCTGGAACTGGAAAAAAAAATCTTAAATTTCACTCAACAAAACAAAACATTCCAAGCAAAAATCAGTCATGAAATATTTAATTTCCATTATTCCTCTCTCCTTGAAGCACAAGCACATTCAGATCCATCTCTACACAAAAGTTCCAACAAAAAATATTGGAATCAAAGCAAAGCTTCATCTTGAGAACCTTGCAAAGCAAAGATTAGAGCGTTATGAATTATTATTTTTAATTACTGTTAGCTATCATCTTCTCTTGGCCGAAGCACCTGAGAAATTTGATTTAGTTTACAAGCCTGTCAGAAGGACTCATATCCACCGTTTTTTCCCTTTTTTTGCTAATAAAATATTTGGCCACGAACATTCATCCAGTTCACATCCCAACGCCTCACCGGCTTCGACCCTGTTTACCTCGTGAGAGCTAATTCCCTCCTAGTCTGAAGTGGGGATGGCTGGAGGCAGGAGAGATACCAAATAAACAGTGTTTGTAATATTACCCCTCAGCAAAAGGAACTACGATACATTATTTTAACTCTCCCACTGTGCCAGGGAACTTCATCAAAGTGCGTGACCTTGGGAATCATGTGCTTTGGGACCCTGCCAGAGACAAACAGCGAGTTTAAAGTCAAGTAATCGTTTCAATGCCTTTTTTTTTTTTTTGTGCGTGTGCTTTTACTGGCATTCAACTCTTAATGTTAGTTTAACATACTTTTTGTCTCTAATATTAATATGTACAGACATTTACAGAAAAAACAGGGTGAATTACACTGGAAGGGAAGATGCTGGAGTCACACTGCTGAAGTTCAGCTCGTAAAGAGGAAAAAGAAAGTTCTAATGTTATTTCAGCTGGAATAGCTGCTAAAATCACTACTCGCAGCTTTCCTTGCTGAGAACAGTATCTTCAGCCTGGTCGGTGCTTCTGAGATCCCAGGATAAAATTAATTGCCAGGGACTTTTTTCTAGCTGCGAATCTGGAGCTGAGTTTCCATCACGAACTTCAGCAACTGTCAGTACAACCTGCCCAAAACCCAGCCTGAAGAAGGCTAACGCCCGGAGAAAGCAGCGGCGCTCTCATTACCATGTATAGAAAGGGAAATATGGTTTTTTTTTCATTGACTGCTCAATAAGATCATACACAGTTTGGCATCTGGCAACTAGAGATTCCCTCTCTCCCAACAACGGAGCGACCGAAAAAGAAAAATACCCTTGTAGTAAAGAATCCCATCAGCCCGAGAGAGCGAGAGCCGAGCCTGGCGCTGGGGAGGCCGAGCCGTGGAGCGCTCTGAAGTTTTTCCATGCAGATGTGCCAAGGACTGTGTTTGCCTCATGTACTTTTTTTTCTGCTCAAGAGCGGAGTTCAAAAGGGTGAGTCTTGCTGTGATTAAAGCCCTATTATCTTTCGACGAGGCTCGTGGCAGCATTTCTCGGTAAATTGATGGGGTTTTGTGGTTGTTAAAAGCACTCGGAGGGTTCCATGGATACGTTTGATAAAATAAGAGGGAAAATATTCAACCCCCCCAAGCTTTTGGGGATGGGGAGCTGAATCGGGCAGAAGCGCAATTTCTGGTTGGCAGCAGAAGCAGCACAACATGAGTCATAAAAAAAGGCACCACTGGAAACAGGGGAGAAGGGGAAGGTGAGGGCAGCAGAGCAGCTTTTTGGCCAAGCGGCGTTAGGATGCGGGTGAGCCACCTGCTCCAGCTGAGAAACCATCAGCAGCTCCGAAAGAGATGGATGGAGCAGCACAGAAAAACATTGTTCCAGTAAAAATGGTGCAAGGATGACAGCACCCGTCAATAGACAGATAAACACAGGATAAAGGAGAGGTTTTCTTTTCCCCATCGCCTCTTCTTTTGCTCTTCTTCACCTATGACCGGCTATAACACGATGTCTGCCTGGTTAAAGGATGGGGGGGTTTAGACTCTCCCAATCCGGTCATTTTTCAAACAAGTCAATTAATATTTTTTCAATGAGTAAAAAATAAAATACAGGATAAAAACTGCTCTGAAATCTTTTCAGTAAAGAAAAAAAAGGAATAAAGGCAAGGGAATAATTTTGATGAAATAGATTCTTTCAATGTTACTTATATGAAATATTTTATCCTGAAAACTTTTGCAGCTCATGTTTTGACGCTTCCCAAAGTTAAACTCTTTGATTTCTTGTTTTGCAAACAGTGGTTTTCTCCTCATAAAAATCACTTCACAAGCCTCGAGAAGGATGAATAGCCTGAAAATGAAAGACAACGCTGCATTTGCAGTCAGACAAAAACATGCCTGGTTAACCAAAATGAAAAATTTTGGGGAGGGGGGAAACATTTTACTTCATTTCATTCAAAAATTTCCACAAGCCTCTTCCACTTCAACCAGCGTCTCCCTCAGCTTTGCTTGTTTTTTCTCCGGTCTCGCTCAAAACCACCACCGGTCCTTCCTGGCCCATGTCTATCAGTCAGGGTGTCTTCTCCCACGTTTGGAGCTGCTGGAGAGGGAGGGGGGCAGTGGCTGGAGCTCTCTGGCAGCGATGGGACAGGCTGTTCCCACAGCGGGCAGCAACGTGGCAGCCCAGGAGCCACCCTTGGCCCATGCCTGGAGGAGCTCTTTGTTCAGGAGAGGGACAGGCAGCTTCAGCGTGGTCTGGTCTGGTCTGAGTTAAGCCAAAGTTGAAGCAGTCAAGACTTTCAGTGATGTCCCTCTCAAGGGAGGGGAGGAGAAGGCTGACTGACGATGGGGCTCATTGCAGTGGATTGCATGCAGATATATACATATATATGGTGATCCATGCATCTCTATGGTGTCCACATCTGCATACAAGATTTCCCTTTGGGTTTCCTTCACCACCCAGCAAGATATAGTCAAGGCACTCATTGCTAACCATGGCTTGTGTCTCTTGATGCAGCTTTCACAATTGGGTCAGCTGAATGATGCCGTAAGAGCTCATCTCTGTAAGCGGACTCTGATGGGGACGTAGGGTGAGTAGCTGTAGACATTAAACTGGGATGAGCTCAGATCCCACCCAAAAAAAACCCCTAAGGAACCATCAAACACAGCCTGAACTGGAAACTGGGTTAAATAAATCTGCCTTGTGGATGGGGCAAACAGTAGGTGCATTAGAACCTCCTGCAGCGATAGGGACATCAGCCGTGCTATATTATAACTGCATCCTCAGACCTAACCCACAGCACTGGAAAATACAGACACCGGCCACAGTCCCTGCTCTCACCTTCCCTCTCAGGACAGGTACTTGGCCACACAAAGGGAGAAAGGCAAAACTGGTGCCCCAGTTTAAATGTTTGGAACCAGGCTGGTTTAGATGACTAAGGAAAAAAACAACAGTCAGGACAGAGGCCAGGATTAAGTGGAAGGAAGATGGCATGGGAATAGGCACGGATCAAATGCTTGGCAACTGTTTTATCTGCTAAAATGTGTTTAATAGTGGTGGAGGAACCAGACCAGAGGGGAAATGGACATGATAGTCCAACTGGGACATATATTGCAGAAGGATGCCCTAACCTGCTGCTGAAAATATTAGGTAAACTGGTGAAATAACAAAAATACAGGCTTTGTGACTTAAAGAAAAAAATGTTCTGCAGGTTTTCATTAGCAGTAAAGCATCTGGCTGCTCTTCTCCTCTCTGAAAATTCTGTTAGATATATTTTAAGGGGAAGCAGAGTAGAGCTTTGCAGACAGCTCCCAGGATTGCCCTGGGGTTTCAGTCCCATGGGGTTACCATTCATCCAACGTCTTTTCCTCCAAGCAGCACAACACGGCGCCGCGTGTGATGGGGGTTATTGCATCAGCTGCAACTCTCCAGCCTGATTACGAGCCCCCACGACGGGTGCCAGGGGCTTAGCAGAGGGACGGCTGCTCACTGTGTCCATCTGCGTCCCCGGGGAAAGTAGGTTAGAGGAGTTCTCCCAGAGGGAAATGCAATTCCAAAAAAAAACCAACCAGTTTTTTTTTTTATTGCAGTACCCATGACATTGCTGGTTAAAGGGGGATTGCTGACAGCCTGAGGCACTTAGGAAGAGGCTGGGAACATCGCAGGAAAGCTGGAGGGTCCCTCATCCCCAGAGCTCAGGTCCAGCTGAAAATGCCAACTTCTTTGGGGTAACTTTACTACAGATGCTGTGACTTAAAACGTGGAGGAGCTTGATGCATCTGATGCAAGGCATTCTCTGAGAAGTCAAGATAAAGATTGTAATTCCTGTCATTATTGAAAACATAATGGTCTCTAAACCTCTCTGAATATAGTTGATATGAGACAAATCAAATGGAATAAATTTTGTGGCAGCCAAAGGAGCCTTTTGTCGGATTTCACCACATGGTGGCAATAGCAGTAAAGGTTTGACGCAGAAGATTTTTCTGGAAGCTCCCAAGTCATTTAAACTATAAACTGGGCTGCTGTTCAGTCTACCTTGTGGTATAATATAGCTCTATTTTTCTGTGTGGAGAAATCAACTGTCACAGCTCCCTTATTAGAAATTGTGTACACTTCCCATTCTCGTGCATCTGGTGAGGGCTACAGACAATTCCAAGATTTCTTTGAATATCTTCTTCACTTCTTTTTTTTCCCTCCCACCTTTTCCTCCTCCTAAACACATAATTGCAGCTTCTGTGAAATGTTAATTCGCAGAAGGTTGTATTCTCAGAATTCTCAGAATTGGGAAAATTGCAACACTCAAATTTTCTTTAGCGAATGACGGAGACTTCAAAACACCAAAGTTGCCTAAATCTTCCAGTAAGGTCAGATATTTGTCTACCAGTTTAATTGCCAGCAGAAATAAAAAACAAAACAAAATTAAACAAAACCAAAACAAGGCAAAAACCCCAACCACTGAGCAGTATGAAAAACCAGTACTTTAGCGATGCAGTATGACTTCATCTGCAAAGTACTGCTTTGCCATCCATTCCTCCCAAAACCAGGAAGGGGAATAAATCCAGAGTCAGTCGCTAGTGGTGACTGACCAATATTGCAACATCATTTCTAAAGGTAATAATAAACTCCTATCATCCTTCATTTTGCAGAAATACAGATTGTGTGCCGGCATTCACCCCTGTCTTGGGTGGATGGGATAGCGGGATTGCACCAAGCACTGTGAGCACCTTTGGCAGGGGGGGAACAAGCCCCAGGGGACAACAGTGTACGTGTCATGGTTTAGCTACGCCAATAATTATGTATATGTGGTTCATCTGAGAGACTTGTGCCCCTTAAAACCACTCTACAGCCACAGCAAAGGGCTCCCTGAGCACCCATTGTGGTCACACCAGTGCATCCATTGTTGCCTGAGAAGCAGGAGCTTGCTCTCGGGCTGGAATCACAACATGAGGACACACACTCAGGAGTTAACACCTCATTCCCATGAGAAGTGCCAGGGATTTACAGCTCTCCCGGGGGATGCGTTGTTGCTGTGGCCATCCTCCAGGAGCCCCATGCAGCCTTGTCTGCAGCCCTGGATCCACAGTGGCATTTCCTGGAGCACCTGTGTTTGTCTTGGAGGTCTCCCCTCTCCATACTGACCAGACCTGACGTTGCTTATCTGCAGTGATTAGACCAGGTCGTATCTCCAGGACTGGAAAGAATGATATAAAAACATACCATCCTACACTGTCTCGAATGACCTGCCAGGAAGCCGTGTGTTTATATGTCCCCGGCACTCAATCCACCGGGTAGATGTGTGCACTCAGGGAAGTGCAGGTTTAGCAGGAAAGACCCCAGTAAAGCCCTTTAACCCTGCTGTCACCTATCTGCATTAACAGGGAGGTTGCGCACCCCACCACATCACTCGGGACCAGCTGGCAGCTTCCCACTCTCTTTTGCCACTCTTTTGGTGGTGGCCATGTACGTTCTGGTTGTCACCTTCTGGGGATAACCAAGGTGCTTGGGTGAAATAAAACCTGAGTTTAAGAGTCAGGCTTTTAAAAATGTCCCCTGAGTAAAACCCAGGGTGGGTTGTCTGATGGTGCAGGACTGTCTATCCATGCCACTACCTACTGCTGCCTTTGCTTGGAGGCCAACACATGATCCACCAGCCCAGACGGCACCATCTGGGGCCGCTCCCAGCGCATCCCTCCACCGTGATCCCAGCGCATCCCTCCACCATGACCAGCCACCACTTGTCCTCCCTGGAGTGGTCAAACAGCCCCTGAAAACTGCAGTAACATCACAGCAGCGAGTAGGATGGTGCCAGTTGAAGAGCTGAGCACTTGGTCCAAGCATCCCTGATGTCCCGGGCAACGCGGAGCCTTCCCCGCAGTAGCCGTGGCTGCGCAAGCCGCCCGGGCCATCCCCCGGCTCTTTCAGAAATAAAGCTCTTTGCAGTTCAAATGTTCGATGCAACACGATTCCAAGAAAGGAGCCATCAGTTAAATTGATCTCTATGTCTGAGGAGGAATCTTGGCTGAAATCTCTCCCTGTGAGTCCAACAACAACAGCACATCAGTTACTCCAGTGGATTTCATTTCTCAACCCTTTAACATGTAATTCCTGGACAGATGCCTTAAGCTGAAAGAGTAAAATACTCCACTCCTGCCCACTTGAATTGCATAAGAGTGCATGCCCACTGCTGAGCCATGTACAACTGGTTATTTGTACTCTGCCTGAGACAGCCACAAAGCCTGCAGCCTCAAGGGACCAGTATTTTTATATTGGTTTTCCTGAACAATTAATATAAATCACTCAGGAAAGACCAGAAAGAAATAGTACTGGAATCTCTTACTGAAACTGCCTCATTTAACCAGGTTAACAATTATCACACATGAAAATAATATGTAAGAGCTGAAACTCCTTGGTATGGCTTCAGGATTTTGAGTAGGGAGAGGTAAGATCCTACTGGGCTTGGACATCCCTAGAGACATCTTTTGCTTTGGAGCTTTGGAATCTTTTGTCCTTGCCCAGGACAGGACAAATCCCTCAGGCTCATCTTTTCTGTGTGCCTTTGATCTAGTATTTGTGCTTTAAAAGAATCCTTTCTCTCGCCAAGCTGTGAATATCTTGGAGAGTTTACGTGGAAGGTGTCCAACAAGCAGAAGAAATCAGGAAGGCAATTTAGTGGGCTATTGCCTTCTATCACACTTTAACAGGTGTCTGACGGTCTATCTGTCATTTAGCTAACTGATCAACACGTTCAAGGAAGATGTAGACCTTATCCTCATTTCCTCCTTAGATACCTTAATCATTAATGCAGGAGCCCTTATAAATCCATCAAGGAGAAAACCATCCAACAGTTGCAACCCAAACTGCACAGAGAGCAGCTCACCAGGCACAGTAGCAGCTGCCTCTCCCTTTCCTGGGGAGGGCTGGATAAAATTCAGTCCCCAAAACGGGATACCAAGGAGGAGGTGAGGGTTCAGCTGCTGTGCCCACTATTTTATTTTATTTTTAATGCATTGAAGTATATCATGCCTTGAACTGATGCTTGTAGGAGCAACAGAGCCTTTATATCCCTGGAATATTTGACTTGAGTCCTTCCCGCACCTGCCAGTGCGGTGTGAGAGCAACGTGCCCCCACTTTCTGCATCCTGACAGAAAGACAGCGAGGGTCCCACAGCCTCACACTACCCACACCTGGGGCTGTCCTAAGCAGCAACTTTTAGTTGAGTGTCATTTAAATCAGGCCCACCATATGATTTATTGGCGTATGTGTGTCATTGGCTGTGCTCTCGGTCTGCTTTACAAATGTTACTGCTGGTCTTTCAGCAGCCAGAAGTCACCCTTTCCAAAAGATTTCTTTTTTCACACATCAAACAGTGCGAAGCAACACCCAGGCTCCAGTGTTATACCCCGTCCCACTACGCAAGACCTTAACGAGCACCTTATCTGATTGGCCATCACACAGGGCATTAGAAATTCCCCGTTTCTTTGGGCATTTCTCTTCATTTTGCTCTTGTCTCGGCTGTATTTGACAGAAGGCATTTCAGGCAGCAGGAAACGTTTAGATGTATTAGAACTTCCTCACAGCAAATGTGTTTAGTTAAGACAGCGATAAAAGACCCCGGGAGGGTCAGGCTGACACCAGGAGCGCACGGGGCCCGCGTATTCCCATTGTTAGTAGCCGGTGCCTCAGCCAATTCCTGCAGGGACAAGGGACGTGGCTGTGAAACCTAAACAGGGACAGTGTGCAGATAAACCCCATTACCATGTTTCCCCTGAACAACAGCTGCTTGTTAACACCCCTGTAAGGGAGCGCACGCCAGCACATGCTATTGACTCCGACGCTGTGATTTCTTCCACCCCATGCCTCGTCCAGCTGCAGAGCCCGGCTTCTCCACCCATCCCTCTTTCCTCCAAAGAAGGGAGGTAGAAGCTGCTGAACAAAGCCAAGCACAGCCCATAGTTCTGCTTTTTATCTCACTTTTGAAGACTTGCTGCTTAATCTCTTTCTGAACGGGAGCCAGTTTCAAGAAAGCGAGACAGCAAGCTCCTTAGGACAAGATGATGGATGGAGCCATGGAGTTCAGAGCACTTTGTTCAGCCTCTCAGGTTCTTTCTTTAGATAATGATAAAGTTAAATGGATCAATTTTAGAGCTTTATAACAGCAGAATGACTATGGATTGACAAGTCATGAAGCACATAACCCACTTAGATATCATCAGGCTGACACAACACAGACTGTACCCAGAATATCCAGTTCTAGTGTATTTTTAATAAACTAATTATCCTGCAGATTACATGCCTTGAATAACACTAGAATCATGGCTTACCTGTTCAATGTTGTCCTGCTTTTATTTTTAATATCACCCCCTACTAACCGGGCAGATACTCAGGCTTTCCCAAGTCCATGCCAAAGCGCCCATTAACTGCTGTGAGCTGATACTTCTGAGAACAGGAGCAAATCCCCATGGAAGTGAATTAGTGTAACTCCATTAACTTGAATGGAGCTTTATTTTCTCACAGCAAGTGAGTAGCTCCCTCCCTTGATTTCTGAATTAGTCTCACATGTAAAGCAGCACCTCTTCAATGAGTTAAATCAACTCATTTTGTTCTGGTGCAGCACTGCCCATAGGGAAATGGTAGAGCCACATCAAGTTTCAACAGACTGTGGGCTCCAAAGACACTTTCTCTTTGCCATGCTTCTCCCCAGTGTGCTCTTCTAATGAATGTGAAACTAGGAACCCATGGAAGAAGCTGCCATGGGAGTGTGTTGTCCTTACAACTCCACCAGTATTTTATCTGCCCAACTGGAGACCCAGGTGTTCTTCTAAAAGCAGATACTAGCC
>JAOXNO010000070.1:1364782-1410713 GCA_028565335.1 Limnodromus scolopaceus
ATTTTTGCAGTTCAAGGAGAACTTGTTAATTTGTGTTGCAAAGGGGCTGGGCTATTCTTTGAAGAGGGCAGCCCTGTATAAAGTCATATCAGTTTTTTTAGCATTCCCCTTCAGATCTGTACCATGGTTCTCTCCAGATCCGTCCATTTCTCCCCTGTTCGTCGTGTTTGAGGTCTCCTGGAAGAATCCACCAAAGGTGACCATGAAACACAAGCTCACATTTTCAACAGAGCAGTTTGTGAAAGTGAGATATCAAAAGATACACAGATATGAGAAAATAAAAACCCACATTTTGTGATCCACCATCTGAAAATCTTGAAAATTCCTCAACATTGAGGTAGAAGGTGGGAATTGCGAAGGAAATGGCGCAGAGGAGAGACACTAAAGGAGAGCGGAAATCAGAGGGGAAACCCTTGGTTTTGAACGAAAGCGTTGTAAACTGTGCTGTAAATTGTGCTGTTTGTACAAGTTTGTACAACTTTTCATCTTTAAGTAGTCGGTTCATTGCTTCCGGAAGACGAAGCAATGGAGTGAAGCTTTGATATTGTGTAACAAAGCAACCTGTGTGTGAGACTCAGGGCGAGGTCTTGGCTTTCAAATTGGCTCCTGGCATGCAAGGAAATCCAAGAAAAAGCAACTTTTCCCAAATCAGGGGAATTGCTGCTCAATTTCCAGCCCTGATTTAGGAAGAGAGATGACTGCCCCGGGATTATTTTATATAGCTACCCTGATAGCAGCGGTGTCACGATGGAGGCTGGTAAAAGTGAGATGAGATGAGACTTGTGGAAACACTGCGCCAACAAAATTCTACGTATTGCTTGCAGTGAAAGGAAATGACACAGCAGATTGGGTGCAACCTTCCCAAACTCAGAAGGTATAAATTCAATATATTGAAATAGCCCGGGCAAATTCTGATGCCAGTCACAAGTGGAGAATCCTGGAAACTTATTGCTGAAGGTTGGACCAGAAGGTCTCACCTTCCCATCTCACTTGTGCACTAAGCTTGTAGTGGTGTAAGTCAACACCCAAGCTCACTTCACTCATTCGTGCCCATTCCAGCCTTCCATGTAGAGCTGGGCGACATCGCTCTCTGTTTGCTTGTCATTATTTCTTGGTTTGTGCCTCTGACAATTTCATAAAACAATATCGAAATTAATGGCTCAGCCCAGCAAACAAAGATTTACAGATTTTAGCCAGCTGAAAAAGCAAATAAATTTTACAGTTAGCTCTGAGACCAACACAATAACTTGTCTGGGACAAAATGTTATGTTTCCCTTCAAGTTTGAGAAATTTCATTAAAATTTTATTTTTTTAATTGGCATGAAGGATGGTGGCAAGTGTTAAGATATTTGTTCTGACTGGAAAATCAAAACATTCTGTTTTGAAGGGTGCTTTTTCTGAATGTTTGTTTGTTTGCCTCAGCAGGAACAATTCAGCAGAGATGAGGAAAATTAACAAAACGTTTTAATTTTACTTAATCAATTTTTTTGCCAAAAAAAAAAAAAAATAAAAAAAAAAAAAAAGAGCCTTTCCCAGCGCTACTTCCAAACTATTACAGAAATTAGAGTGAAATGGTACTGATTAAGATGGGGTGGGGGGGCATCACCCTCGCAGTAACTCTATCCAAGGCAATGGATTTACGCTGACTCTTGGCTCTTGGTATTTATAAAGCCTATAGTCTTCAGCGGTTCATTTTCAGAACATTCTTCTTCAATGACATGAGAGTGGGATATTGCAGATAATAACCCCAGTGTTTATAAAAGACAAAAGAAACAAGATTTACTCAGACAACAACACACAGCCTGGGCGATACTGAGGTGTGGATGCTGATGGGCAGTAGGTTCACAGGAGTCTACAGCCAACTGGTCAAGAGATCAATGTCCACACATGCTTGGTAGGGACCTGTCTACTTCTTCCTCTTCCTCCTCTCACTTCTTTTGCTATTTTTATTAATTGTTATGTCAGGTCCTTCATCTATTAATTTCCATGTGTCATTAACCCCTGTTTTAGAGGTTTCACTCTTCCATTTTGCCAACCTGTGGCACCTCCACTGCCCACGCAACCCACTGAGGTTCCCCAGGAGCCGAACTTCATACATGGGAGTGAGTGAGAGGACACCCATGTGAAAAGCCCATGGATCTTTCAGACAAGGGTCTGTGTCCTTCCAAAGAGTGCACATGGTTCCAAAGGGGATGCAGAGGAATTAGCGTTAAATTAATGTGTTGGTTATGAGAGTTAAAAAAATACGCATAGCTGGAAAACACTCTCCCCCATAAACTGGAAAAACATCAGCTATTATGGGCTATTTGCCAAGGATTCAAATTCTCATGAACAAGCTCCTCTGAGCTCATTAGAAAATTCTCCTGAACTCTGCTGCCATTTACCCATTAGGTTCAGGATGAAAAGAAAGCCTGGAAGCTGCTGAGAAACCAGAGGGCTGCCAGCCCTCCCAAATCTGAGCGTGGGACTCAGCCGAGCTATCCCCACCCCAAGGAAAGCAGATGACATAACGCTTGGGCTCCTTCTGTCCATCCCTGTTGTGGTGGAAGCAGAGGCAGGAGCCAGCTGGTTTTTCTTTGAGCTTTCACAACATGAAGGGGGTTGGGAGAAAACGAGGTGTCTGCATCCACATTTGCAAGTAAGCCCAGGCCCACGGCTGCTCTCCAGGTCCAATTCCCCAGTTGTCCACATTGTGGGCAAACAAACACGCAGCCCATCTGGATGGTCTGCTCATGTGGTGGGTTCAGTCCATCTTCTGGTCCTTGGGCCCTTTTCTTCCTGTGTCTGGCTTTTGACTGAAGCTAGAGTTGGTGATGTGCTGTAGAAGCACATGCTCATGAGGCTGGATGAAGGGAGACCCTTTCCCAGGTCCTCACAGCACGGTCAGAGTTGTGACAGCCCAGCTTGGTGTTCTGCAGAGCTTGCTTTTGTGTGAGTCATGAGGATGGGTTCCTCTTGTGTCCTGCAGTGTGCCACATGAGGGTCACTATAAATATTTTGCTGTTCTTGGGTACCTGTCCATGAGATTAACTGCACCCACAGCCACCCTCACCTGTACCTGGAGGTTGGGAAACCCGCTCTGGTGTAAACCAATGGCCAATGTATGTTACTGGCCATACGGGCACATGGCACTATGTGTAGGTAGACGTGTCCGTGTGTCAGCCTCGGTGAACCGACTCAAGCGTGCAGCAGCGGGGCAAACACCGCACATTGCACAAGCTCCCTCAGGTGAGGAGGGAGTGCAGGACCCCTGCCACAAAGTGCTTATTTGATTTCATTTTAGATAAGGACATTCCAAAGTTAAAATCCAAACCTTGATAATGGCGATGAAAAATGAAACGAGTGTTGAATGTTCACTGCCATTCCATTTTTTTTTTCCCCCTACAAAGACATGAGCAAGATTTTTCTAAATTAAAAATAAAATACGATACCTGGGGAAGAGGGAAAATTCAGAGGTAAAGCTCAGCCCCGTGACCTCCTTGCTGTGCAGCTGAACAGCCAGCACCGGGACACAATTCAGAGACGGCCTGTGGGCACCTCCCGAGCTGTGCACAGCTGAGAAAATAACAGACCCTCAGCAGGGGCGATAACCCAGATAAAGCACCACCTTTCCCCCCACCCCAGCAGCCAGGGGTGTCACTGATTTCCCTGAAGCCACAGACCAGTGTCACCCCCCAATAACAGCAGTGGGACATGCAGTGGCAGCAGCACATGCCTCTGAGATGTGCTCATAAAGTCAGAGCCCTCCTGGTTTTCCGTTCAGTGGATTTTCACCAGCTCCAGCTGCAAAACTCCGATGTCTTGTGTGTTTTCCCCTGGTGTGGGCTGAGTCTGGGGACTAGGGGCACTGAGGATCTCTGGGTGACCCTGGTGGGGCCATCGCTGTTTCCAGGGGAAAGCTGCTGAGGAAGGATTTGTAACATCCAGCATTCATTTGTGGATGTCAGTGCCCAGGAAGGCAGAGATAGTTTGGGGGATTTGTTTGGGTTTTTTTAAGAGAAACATTCTTTTAAGTCATTTTTTTGAAGGGCTGCTGATAAACCTCAGCACTGAAATCCAGGTTAATGGAGGAGGGGAGGTTTGCATCGGAGAGCCTGGCTTTTGGAAGAAAACCAACAGAGATCAACCTGCTTTCGCCACAAATCTCACACGGGCTTACAGAGAGCCATTGCGGGCTGCTGGCTGCACAAAGGAAGCTTCATCTTTCAAAACCTGCTTTGTCAAAAATCCCTTTTTGCAGTTTGCAAGGGAAAAGCAGTGATTATTTCTGATGCAGTTTGCTGGGGAGGCCGCAGACGTCTGCCACTGCTTTCCTCGCTGCGTCCCCACGCACAGGGGAAGGTAACGCGGGGAGAAGGATATTGGCCTTTTCTTTGCTGCTATTTCAGTGTAGGGTTTGCAAATATTAATTCTAGTGATGGCCTGATGGTGTTGTCCAGTGACACGTGACCAGAACGGTGTCATCTGCAGCAGGGAGGGAAGAGCCACTTGTGGGGCAGCTCTCGAGGTCCCACTGTAGAAGTCCACAAAGTCACGGTGCCTTTCTGAACAGGAAAAAGTCAAAGAGAGTGATTTAAAGGCGAGGGGCAGACACTGGCTCATTCAGGGAGAACCACTCTGCCCCTTCCCTGAGCCTGCCTTTAATATCTAATTATCGGGACTAATGACTGATTATGTGTCTCCAGTCTTTTCGACCTTTAATAATTTCTGTACCAACATGCTTTACCGCTTTCCGGGGGAAATGTTATCTGAAGTGTGAAATTAACCATTCTTTTGTTATGAACTCACCACTTGGCCATAGCTGCTAAATAGTTTCAAACCTGAAACATATTTGAACTGTTTCCAAGTTCATCTAGAGCGTGACCTTGTGTGTTTTAATAATTATAATTTCCTCAGTAAAGTACAACTCTAGAACCAGAGAAAAAAAATGTACAGACAGCTGCAGGGGTGGGGATGGCTGGCTGTAATGATGAGCTTTACAAATATAGCAGAAGGAAAGCAATAAATCTCCCAAAACAAAGTGCCTCCTCATTTTAACCCCTAGTGTGCAGCAGTGCCCTGATGGCACAGAGGAACAGACCTTCCCCAATGACAGTGGAGATGGGAAACATGGAAGGAGAACAGGGAGGAGAAGCAGGTATCAGGTTGATCTTTCTTTTCCCGGTGAGCTGCTCCTGTTTTAGATCTTTATCTCCGTCATACTGGTGGAAATCAGCTGGAAGCAGCAGGATTTAGCCCCCTTTGCAGGGAGGCGAGCTGCGCACAGTCGCGGTGTTGCCTGCACATGTGAGTAATCCCATCGGAATCGCGGACTTGAAAGGGGAGCGCGCACATGAGTAATGTTTTGTAGATACAAGGGCTGGAATCTGGGCCACATGGCTCAGGACAAAGAGACGTGTCAGTTCTGCATAAATAACGCAGGGCGTTCAGCTTCCAAACTTCCACCTACTTCGCCGGGGAGAAAGTCACTCGTTCCATCTCAGGTCTGGGAAAGCGGGGAGCTGTGGGGTGACCCTGGGGGCATCGCCAGCTGGGGTGAGCCTGGGTGGTGGGTCCTCCCAGGGAGAGGTGGGTGCACAGCAGCCCTTTGCCCACCGCCTTCATGCTCCTGTGGGACAGGGGGTGTCATCCTCACTGTGCATGCAAGAACATGCCATGATCTTGCTTGGGAGAAGAGCCTGCTGGAGGTACCATCTCTGCTGGAGGTACCATCTCTGCTGGAGGTACCATCCCTACTAATGGTACCATCCCTGCTGGAGGTATCATCCCTGCTGGAGCTACTATCCCTACTAACGGTACCATCCCTGCTGGAGGTACCATCCCTGCTGGATGCTGTAGGTACCATCCCTGCTGTAGGTATCATCCCTGCTGCAGGGAAATTGGGACACAGCGAGAGGAAATAGGCTCTTTCTCCTCTGAGCACTTTTCCTCCATCTAGCAATCACCTCCTAAAACCTCAATGAATCAGGGTTAAAAAACAATAAGAGCAGAAAGCCAGAGCAGCAGACCACCCAGGTCAGGGCGCGTTTATCAGGCAAGCATCACTCCGTGCAATGTAAGGCTTCTCTCAGCCACTTCTGGGAGATTTGACCAGGAATATGACTAACACAACACTTGGCAAAGCAAAGACTAATAGTGTGATTGTTCTGTCGGCTTCTCCCCTTCTTGAGTAATATCGTGCTGAGCAGTGTTCGAGTTAGCGATCTGAAAGGCCTTTTCATTATTGTATCGAAAACTCCTCTGACTGCAGATCTCTTAATCAAAGGACTTTTATGTAAAGTCACATTTTTTCCAAAACCAGAAAAGTTCAGGCTCAGAGCATAAACATTAGACTCATTATTTAGAAATAGCAAGTGAGTCCTTTGGGTTCTGGTATCAGATCAAAGCTAAAAAATTAAATTGCTTCAGAAAAAAAAAGAAGAAATTAGTTCGTTTTGGGAATCAGCATATTTCTTGTTTGCTTTTTCATTATGTAGCTAAAAAAAGGAATAGTGAGATTCTGTCAGTGGTTTTCAAGTGTTTTCCAAAACTGGATGGATGCTGCATGCTAAGTACTTCCACAGGCTGAGGAGGCAGAAAATATTTTGTTGACATGACAATAAAAACATTCTGCAGACTTATCGAATTATTTTCTCCTTCAGCATCCGTAGCCACAAGAAAGCAGCGTGAGCACCACACTCCCGTGGAGCAGAAACCTGTGCTCGGCTGCTGCTGCCTTTGAACCGAAGCATCGGAGCCTGCCCCGACGCGTGGAGGAGGAGATTCCCAGCCAGGTTGTGGGTGAGTCTTGGGAAGTGGCCTCAGTTCAGCAATGTCCCCCCTTCCCCCTCCTGGCCTGGTCACATTGTCCCAAAGAAATCACTCCTTTTGGGGCTGCCCAGTGGGAACTGGTTTACTAATGGCGTTTTGGCTAAAGATAATTTGTTTATTATTGCTAAGGGTTTTAGCCCTACTACTCTGCCATCCTGTCTCCCCCACCAATCCTACCTGTCCTCCTGTCTTCTCCTGTCTTCTCCTGTCTTCTCCTGTCTTCTCCTTGCTTGTGGCCTCCACCTGCTTTTTTTAGACTATGGACACTCAAGTGATGGAATTGGCTCTTGGCAGAGGAGCAGGATGGAGAGGTGGGGACAGAGGAGAGCCATGTCACAGGTCAGCCACAGCCAGGACTGCTTTCTGCATCCAAGACAAATCCCACCCTGGAAGCCGCTGCTGCTGACAGCAGTTCCCACCCTTCTGGTGGTGGTGAACCCTGAGTCCATGGTGCTGGCTGCTGTGCTGGCCATGGGGCACCTCAGGAGGTGCAATGGGGGAGCAAGGGTGCAGGCAAGACTGATATTTGTAGTTGTGGGGTTTTTTCACCATTTCCTACCTGAATATTTCTTTCCCCCAACATCAATTACCTGTCGTGCTCACAAGGAAGACGTGACCAACCTTAACTCCTGCAGATTTTTTGTGAAGTTTGCAAGTGCCTCAGAGAGGGGTGGGACTCTGGAGAAGTACCGGAGACCGGGGAGAGCTGGCTGCCGAGGGCTGAGGAATGGCAGAAATGCCACATGTTTTCTGTTTGTGACACCGCCGCTGGTGGGAATCGTTTAATCGCACAGCGAGACCGGCTCACGCTACCTTTACACCAGGCCTTCAGATGTTTCCCTTATCTCTGACTTTCTGTGGCCAGAGAGGGCTTTCCCTTCCCGGTTCCTCTGTCAGCCAGAAATGGCTTTGAGAGTTTATTCCTTAGGAAACGTGAGTTGTCTCCGTGACTCGGCCGCAGTTTCCCTGCTTGGCCGCCACACGGCATTTCATCTTTTCACTCCTAGGTCCCCATCTGTACAAAGAGGTCAATAACGAGAGGAAAACAAGCGTAGCAGGGCCAGCTACACACAGATCGCCAAGTGTTGAGGGGCCATATAATTTCTTAAATGAATCAGTCACATGATACTCTGTTTTTTTATGTTTTTTTTTTCTCCTTTACTGGGTAATTGAAACTTCATAGACATTAGGAATCTGAAACATGCGTAGCGGTTATTTATGTACAAATCGCCTTTTCACTGCAAACTGGGGTTCTTGTAGGGAAGAGAGTCCTTCTGTGAACACTGGAGTGACCAAGCACCTGTTTTCACAAGTGTTACGGTTCCCACAACTGGCACAAACAGTTGATATTCAGGGTATAAAAGCAATTTTTCCATCTCTGCATTGCAACTTTAGCTGGGGTGTCCCCAACTAAAACCTCCTCAACCAACAAATAAATAAAGCTTTCCAAATTACCGTCCTCTTCTTATTCTAATGAGGTCTGCCTTCATCTGGACTAACATCTGCCCACATCTTTGCGATGACCATTTCCTATCAGCTCAGCACTTGAAGACCTGCCCATAGTCTCCTAGACTTGAAGGTCTCCAACCAGTAAGAGATAGGAGGCCCAAGAAGGCAAATGGATGAGCTTGGTCCTCCAGGTCTTATCAAATGGGAGACACGTGGCTATCAGACTCAGCACCAAAAGGAAAGGTGCCTGCTAAGGTGAGGAGGGGATGAAATGTGACCTGGTAAATTCAGTAACATGGGAACCAATTACATGGAAATCCAGGCTCAGGCGGGCAGGGCTGCGCTCTGATGTCTGCTGCTCTCCAGCAAACGGCTGCTCGAGGCACAGGAAAAGTTAGGATTGAGCTGATGCTGAGTTGGCAGCAAAACTGAATCCTCTAGAATTCGTGTTCTGTCTTCAGTAAGGAAGAACAATACATATAAATGTCTTCTGGCAGCCCACTTCCATGCTCCCGTTCAGCCCCTGACCCGTTATTTGGGAAACTGCTACTTGAGGAAGCAAAAGATAAATCAATGTAGAGTAGGAAAATAACTCGAAGCTCTGGCTCAGGGCAGGGAATCGTAGGACAACAGAGTCCAAGCTTATCTGCTGGTTTAGTAAAATGGTGTGATATTGTGTATTAAGCAGGGGAAAGGAGAAAGACAAGCTCTTCTGCAGGCATTGCTGGGCAGGGTGGAGAGACAGGCTGGGGGAAAGAAGTGGGCTCAAGGAGGTGGAAGTGGTTCTTTCTTAGATGTCCTTTCCTTAACTACATGCAGCACGCTCTGATGGAGCTCACTGATCACGCCACCAGATTGCTTTGCACCACAGGGAGATGGTGCCTTAAAGATATTGGAACATGGTGAGCTGGTGCTCAAGCCCAGCAAGCAGCCAGCAAAACGCAGCGTAGATGATGGAGCTCCACCAAGGCACCACCATCCTCCCACCTGGGGCTGGTCATGGACCTCCAGCCTCCAGCCCCACGCCCCACCCCAATGATAACACAGCATCACCTCCGCGCTGCTGCCCTCACGTCATCACAGAAAAGCCATTTTCAAGGAAATGGGAGCAACACCAACACGAATCGCTCCCGTCTGAATCGTTTACGGACTTTCAGACACCATCAAAGCCAGGAGTCCAGTGTGTTCATGGCCAAAATCACTCACTCCATTCTCACACTGGGAAAAGGAAGGGAGTAAAGAGAGATTATTCTGTGTTTGAAGGAAAAACTCAACCAGAGACGTATTCCTCCTTCTGTAATGGAGTAAATTGTCCATATCTGCAAATGAGCTGCAGCGATCCACTTCAGATCAAGACAAATATGGAATTTTATTTTCTTGTAAGTGGAAATTTCAGCATTTTTGGAAAAGAGAACATTGATTTAAAAAATAAAATATTGTAAGATTTTTTAACCTTATACATAAAAGCGTAAGTTTTTAAAGGTCTGTAAATGGCAAAAAAAGGCCATTATGAGCCTTGGAGGAGCACATAGGTGTCTAAGACCCAGGAAGACCTCTGGTTCCTTGAAGCTCTTAAGTGGTCACATAAATATCTTCTAAACTCTGGCCTGCCTGTCTTTTTGCAGGTGGCGGAGATGCCCCACTTGCTTTTCAAGTCCCAGCTTCACCCTTTGGTCCCCCACTTGTTCCCTGTACACCTGGAGTCCAGGCCGTCCTTCTTTGCTTCTGTGCCCTGAGCCCCTTTGAGCAATTTTCAAATGTCTCCAGGTACAGTCTCTCTCTGTTTCCTATCTGAAGCTATCCCTTCCCTTCCATATCTACACTTCTAGAGTATCTCTTCTTTTCTGGTATTACTTACTCCTAATAACTCTGTAATTATATTGTGGAGCCCTGTCAGGCTTTCAGGAACAAAGCTGGTACGAAGGATGCTATAATGGACCTCTATCGCGGGGGAATTTGCACTATGGCGAAGAGACGAGGAAGTTGTTTGATCATTACTCTTATCTAGAACAAATTGCACATAATAACCATTAGTATTTTCTACTAGATTTTGTTTCTCAGACAGACACAATTTTTTTGAAAATAATCTGTATTTAACTGAACCATCTAAGTATATCTGAGTCCCCAAAATAAGGTACTTAAATGTGCATTAAAAAATAAACAAATTACTAGTTCGCTGAATGCGGCCCTTGTTTCGCTGCCCTTGACATAGGCTTAGGAACTCAAAACTTTTGTATTGACATAAGATAAATGCCACAACCATTAAGCAATCCATTGTTCTTATGGTACCCAATAATCTAGTCTTTTTATTTAAATATGATAGTAAGTAATCCCAGAGCCAATGAAAGCGTGGAACCGACTAGGTGCTACGTTCCACAAATACTATATTGCATAGAAGAGTTTAACTCCTTATCTGAAAAACAGTTGGCTGGGACCGTATTAACAATTATATTATCAGTTTTACTTGGCAACATTTATGTGTCGAAACGTATCATGGGTTTCACAGCTTCATTCCAGAAATAGGATGTGATCGGGGTGACGTCATACCTCCCCGTAAAACCCTTTTTTTCACTTTTCTTCCGTCCATAAACACTCATGCTCCCAGCCCTGCTCTGAACCCACTCAGGCCATTAAGGCATAACGAGCTCTTCCCGCCGTTCAGCTCTTCAGCGTGTCGGGAGGGTTGAAAAGTTTACCAAAACAGGAGGGTTTGAGGCTGGAGGCAGGAGCCTCCGTGGCTCTGCCCTGGTAGAGCAGGGGAAACGCCGAGGCCATAATAAAACCACAACCATTGGGCAATGAGGAGCCACCCAAGGCCGTCGATGAGTCAATAGGACCGTCAGCTGGGGAGACTATCAAAATCCAGGAGCGGGCAGAACGGAAAGCCCTCTCGCAGGAGCCCAACTGGGATTTGTAAATAGGAAGCAACCAGACTCTTAAAAACGAGGCGGTAGAAAGTGGCGTTGTGAAATCGGATTGCAAAATTCAATGCAGTGAAGTCGCGAACAGCGACGGAACTGTTGTGTCGGAGCAGGGGGTGCTGGGGACCGGTTTGATGATTCGCGATCGGATATTACACGCTCTTTTTAATTTTTTCACAAGTGTATATTAGGAAAAAATAATCTATAATATTTGCATAGGAGAACAGATATAAGGCCTTCTGCTCTCTGTATGTTAATCCTTTCCTTCAAAAAAAAAAAAAAAAGGGTGGAGTATAAATAAAATATGTAATAAGTTGCCATGGACAACTTAGTGTCTTCATGAACTCAGCCATAGACCAAAGCATTATCCTTTATTTTGAAGGGCCAGGGATTAAAAAAAATCCACCACTGAATTGAAAAGTTGTCTTAGGAATCACTCGGGAAAACTAAAACAACTAACCTAAATTTTGAAATGGAGTATTTGGACCACATTAAACTCTGGGGCACTGTTACTCAAGTTTTAGCCATTCCAGCTTTGATTTAATTTACTTTGGAAAAGAGTTAAGCACCAGTGACATCAAGGCACTTCTCTCAGAAGCTGAAGAGAAGCTTTATAACGTGCTTTAAGGTCTTTAGGGGTTTTTGGAAGCTCCTGTGAGCTTCTTCATGCAAACAGCTCTTCACTGGACAAATAACATCTGAGTATTGGGATGTTCCTATCAATTCCTATGGAAGTTTGAAAGTGACACAAAGTCCAAAATAAAAGTAGATTTAAGAATTTCTTGGGTTGTTTTCTTCTTTTCCATTTCCTTTTTTTTTTTTACTTCCCCAAAAGCCAGAGGCAAAATAAAAACGAGAGGGGAAAAATACGGTGGAACCGCAGAACAAACAAGATGGCAAAATAACAGAACTATTTTTTAATAAGCTGGGAATTCACCTCAGTATGTCGTTCTGGGAGGAGAGGCCGTTGCTGCGAGCTGGCCAGATTCCCTGTTGCAGACATATGGACACCTGGAAGAAAAGACAAAAGAAAGTTTTATTCTTGTATAATCCTAAAGTTACATTTTTTGTGACAAGTGTAAGTACTTCTTATTAAGGAAAGCTTGAAAGATTGCAGAACCCATAAACTGCAGCTTTTATTGGTTAAATGATGAAGAGGTTTAAAACTGGGGTCTTTGCTCTCCCCACAAATGGAGGATAACGCCGTTAACACTGACGGAGTTACACAGTCGGAAAGTTGTTTTAGAGAGGATAGTCCAGCTGGTGAAAATAAAATACACTGAGAAAAGTGCTGTGAAGACGGGGAGGGAGTGGAGAGGGAAATGCTATAAATAAAATCTATATTTGAATTAAATTCTTCTTGATCTTTAATGAGTTATGATTCCTAAAGGAAGAGAGGAATAAGAACTGTGATGATGACAAATACTTGTTGAAGATTCAAAAAGATATTTTCCAGGGTCCCAGCCTTTCCCTTGCATAGAGCTGGACTCACTCGAGGAAAAATACAAGCTTAATGAGGAAAACTACAAAATCTAAAGAAAAAGAGACATGGAAAGGTATGTTTCTCTCACTAAGACTGAGCAAGGGACAGAGGAGGATTAAAAGCCTATATATTGTTCATGTGTCAATTTTTTTTCAAACCTAAGCTATGGAAAGCTTCTTAGCCCTGTGACGGTTTTGCTGGTCTTTCTAAACCTCAGTTAGTCAGCTTTTAATTCTCTATCATGACTAATTATTTTAATCTATTAAATGGCGGCCGGCACTCTGGAGCACCATGGCATCTCCTGGAGAGGTGACACAGAGCATGTTCCAGTGACATGATGCTGTGGGGCTCCAGGAGAGGCTGGGCAAAAGGAAGAGGTAGCGCTTGGTGCAGTTTATCCTCAGCTCTTTTTGAGTGCGAGGTGACCTGAATTATGCCTAAATATTGGCAATTGGCCTCAGCTGCTTTCCAGGGTTCTCTGGTAGCTCTGGGCACTCTTGCTGGGGACATCTGTGGTGAATAAGCAACAGCAAAAAAGCCAGCATGCTTCATCAAATGTTCTCTGAGTGATGTCTGCTATTAAATGCATTTATTTTGTTAGTTATCTGTTGTTGGGATCCAATGGGGGACTGCACGGAAATCTCCCTTTATTCAGGATGTCTGGAAACGGACATTCAGTGCTGCCTGTGATTTTAGCAGGAGCTGAATTTCTAGAAACAAGTGGGAGAGGGGGGAAATCTTAAGCCTTCTTAATGCACCAAAAAGGAAGGAGGGTATTTCCTTCCCTTCCCTTGCAGAGATTTTCTTTAAAATGGAGTAGTTCTATTTTGGGCAAAGTTGCGTACTAGTGTGTATGGAAGTGCGTCACTCAACTAGATTTCACCCACCACTTGTGACATTCATTTTTTAAGGGAATTGTGTTGTGCCATCAGGACTTAGAGCAGTGAGATTACCAGCACTCGTTTTCATACTCCATGGGCTGCAACTACATCAACTTAAACAGCCAGGCAGCTTTTACACGGCAGTATGCCATTATCTAAGGGCAATATAAAGCAGCCGTATAGGTTGCAGGTGTTTTATTGGAGTGCTTCGGGGGCACTTCCTCATGAGAGGTTGACACAGATGTGTGTGTACATTTTAGAATTCATACGGGGTCACCAAAGCTCTCAACACATGCTTGCCAGGAGGCATTAAAAACCTTACTGCCCACCTTGAGAAGGGCTTGGGTTGGCTGTGTCTGTGTTTCAGGGCAAGTCCAGCTCCTGAGGTGCTCTTTGGGTGCTCCTGTGTCAGGGTTTAGGCTGTTTGTGCCCTTTTATATAGACCTGTAGAGCACCTTCCTGAAGTCACCGCCAGCCTGTGTCACAAGTTTGTCTGATCACCACTCAGCCTCTGGGATGGCCTGGTCTCTGGCACTTGTAAGGATGGGGAATGTGACCACCTAAATGGCATCTTTAAGCACGGGGCTTTGTTTCTCACACACAGCCTGAGAAAAACACAGAAACTAGCAGGAAAAGGCATTTCTCTTTGCAGTTAAATACAAACACGCTTACGATATCTCCCAAGAATTTGGTGAAGGCAAAAATACTGAATAACCTACAATATTGAATAATCTTCAACACTGAATAATGGGGCTTTTGAAGGCATCTTCTTCCCACTTGCACACTGGAAACAGGAATTGTGGGAACTGGTGGGACTTTAGCTCCATAGATCTAGTATTCACTTGGCCACAGGATAAGGGTAGACCTGAACCTCTTCATACACATAGTGAAAAAGAAGGAGGTGGAGTAAAGTCAGATGTGTCCCCAGAAGAAGGACCTGCCACCCTCAGCTAAAATTGATGAAAGCCCCGGTCTTACTAAATCACTGATTTGAATAGAAACATGATGGTGAACATTGATGCAGAAGAGCAAAAAGGATGTTTCTGCCTACCTCGTCGCCAAGGTTTGCTTCTCTCCATGTCAGCAGTGCAGCAGGGCACCTCTGGCCCATAGATCATTCCCGCACTCAATGGCTTCTTCACACCAGAAGTGGAGCTGCAGGGGACAGGTAACAACACTCACGATCTGTCATGAACGTCGGATTTATGCAGTCACACACATCCTGTCCTTGAATGTCGCAAGTCAACATGTGTCAAGAAAATGCATTTGTCAAACGTATCTGTTGACTTTTCTGAACAAGTTGCACAGATGCTCACCTCTTCTTTCTAAAAAAAGGATTGTGTTGCAGCCAACACTGCTATCAGAGCTCAGGAACAAATAAATGTGTGGCTCACCTCCAAGGGGTTTTCCCCCCAGTTTCCTTACAATTGACAAAGAAGCCAATGTTGTTTAAGAGTACAGCAGGATGACAAATCCATGCATGTGCTCTACTTCATAGCTGTCTGAGCCTGCTGCTGCAGAGTTTTCTTAAGAATGACAGTATTATTATATATTTCCTGGCAGAGACAATCTAAACTGATGCCCATTTTCTTCCTTCTGCCCTGGGAACTGCAAGGAAAAAAAAAAACCACCAAAAAATCCAAAACAATTGTACCCAGTATGGATTTAAAACAGGAAATAACATCTAAAATGTTGGAAAAGCTGGTTGAAAAGCAAAGAAAAAAAAAGTTAAAATAATAATTCAAATGTTGCCAATGGACAGATTTCCTTTGTAGTTTCGTAAGTGGATGTAAACCTGGAATAATCTCAGCAGAGCAATTGTGTTCTGTACACCATGTAGTATCCCAAATTACTTCAGTTCATTCAGTGACATTCTTTGGGATGTCTACTGACATGAAACAGTTGAGTGGGGATTGTTTTTATAACATGTTTGTTTTATACAGTTTACATATAATATAACATACAATATAAAACATATTGTTTTATAACAGTTTGAAATGCACATCCAGCAGAGGAAATCTTAGCCCATTAGCAAAAACTCAGACAGGTGCCCATCAAACGTTCACAGCATGGTCTTGATGGTTGTCAGGGTTTTCCTAATAACAAATGACAAATTAACGTAGTCCATCTTACCAGGGAACCTGCAGGGCTTGTACGCGAAGGGAAGCAAGCTGCGGTATGGAGGGATGCCACGCAGTTGGTTGCAGCCAGAAAGCATGGCTCCTCTGCCTCCCGAGCTGCTCTCCTGCGTCTGAAATTTCCCATCTCCAGGGAGTCCAGCTTGAAAGTCAATCTGGAAGGGCTACAGGGAGGTCGCCGTGGAAGTTGCTACTGTGAAGTTACGATCTGATAAGAGGGAGAGACAAACCAGAGCCAGCTCACAGCTCTCTCCCTCCTCCTGGTTCTGCCACTTACCTCTGGCTGCCCTTCTCCCAGACGGTCTGTTGGGATGAAGAAATATGGATTTGCAATTGCACGAGAACTCCTTGTGACCTCTGACACGATTGCCGGCTTCTCATATCTTAGAAGCCTACTTAAATTACAATAAAACACTCTGAAAGTCACCCCTTCTTCCTCCTGTTTCCTGTAATTAAAATTATTCTCTGCCCTGGCTCTCATAACGACTGTGGGTTTATTAGCTACCTACATGTCGAGCCATTCCTCTTGGAAGATTCATGGGATCTTCCATGAGAAACAGCAGTACTGAGAGGGCTGGAGAAGAGTTTGCATGTAGAAGAGAGGTCTGACAGAGTCATCATTGAATTTTGATGGGGAAGAGTGGAGTATGTCCTTGGATATTTCTGTGAAATGGGACCATCTGGACACAATCCTGGGCAATCTGCCTTGGGTGACCCTGCTCAAGCAGGTGGCTTTGACATGGTGACCTCCAGAGGTCCCTTCTGACCTCAACCATTCTGTGATGATGGAAACCCACCAATGAACTTCATTTTGTCCAATCTATTCAATTTCTCACTCCTATTTGCAGAAAAAAAGAAATTCCTCACACGTGTCTTTTGCTGAGACTTGCCTCACACATGTCTTGTGCTGAGACAGACCAGTAGATCTGATGTCACTCTCCATTTGACCCATATCATTGGTGTGGGGGGGAGAGTTTGAAGAGAAATGGGGGACTGGAATATCTTTTCTGTTTTGCTTCCTGGGGTAAAATATATCATTTTCTCTTGTTTTAAACTGGCAATTTTCCCATTGACGCTCTGGGTGATAACACGGCCCCACTGAATGCAAACACCCTCTTGGGCTCAGTGGACCCAGAATTTTGGCCAGTGTCTTCTATCACATTGTCCTAGGCCAGCTCTAACATTTAGGTCTTTTAAGAATGACAGGTAGGTCCCCTGAACCTCCTCTTCCCACTGAAATAACTCAGGAAGATCTTCGCCTCTTGGAAAATTATTCTCTGTATATTCTAACAACTGAAGGTTTTGTTACATGATCTGGTCTGATCTACTCCATGAATCACTCAATGTCATTTCAACTACGGAGTTCTAACTCCTTGATTAAAAAATGTCTTATCTGTAGGCATCTAGTCACCATCTGAAGACTTCAGGAGACAGACAGATAAAACCCAGTCCTTCATCCCTTTGTTGTAATTTTCTTCTTAGACTTCATTCTGCGACGTCCTCTTTGCAACCTGTCAGTGCACACAGTAATGGGAGAATATGAAATATAGCAAGAGCTCGGTAATTTACAATCAAAATTAATGATATCCCTCAAAATTAGGGGCATGTGAAACTTATCAGTATGTATTACAATGTTTTTAATTTGGGGAGAGAATTTCAGTAGGGTCATTTGGGAAAATAAACAACTGTGCTTGTTTTCATATTGCTGAGATTTTGACTTTGTTTTTCAGTTATCAAAACATGTCAACCAGCTCTGAGCCTAATGAGAATTCCACCCACCAAAACCAAATTATGTTTATAATGAGTAGAAATGGCTGAAAATTCTGAATTCCAAGTGCTTGATGAAAGTGTGTTGATCGCTTCATTTTTCAAAAGGGGAAGAACAGATTCTGATGTAAACATTGTCAAAGGCTCTTTTCCATATCAATTTTTTATGTAATTAACAACATGTTGGTTGGTTTTGCTCATTTTTTAAGTACAGAGGTCTTCACAAAAGTTGTGGTTGATCCTGAGGTAGAATATGGTTTATATACAAATAACACTCAGAGCATGAAGCCATAAATCAGTCTGGTTTACGACTGTAAAAAGAGATTACCTTTGCGCTAATGCTTTGTCTTCACTAGAGGGAAAAAAAAAGAAGCTAATTTATAAATCATTGAAATAAGAAATCCATGGAGACAACAAAAATTTTTTACTTCAAAATGAGTTAGTCATAACTAGTACAGCTACCCAGTCTCCACTAGCAATTGACTATCTTGGTGTAAAAACATACAAATTTTTTCCTCCGGTTGAGACATACACTGAGATGAGGAGGAAGATACAGCGAGAGGTCAGCAAGGATCAGGCTTTAAGAGGGACAGATTGCTCGTTAGTGAATGCAATAGACTTACTGCCACAGAAAGAATAAAATCTAGTGATTGTATCTAAGAAGTACAAATGTTTTCCTTGTCAAATGTCACTCCCTTTAGAATTTGGCAATAGTTACTTAATGTCATTTTCTTTCGTGTGAAATTCAGCTGGGCTGTGACTCTGCTTGTATTCGTTTTCTCATGATGGTAGTATAATTTGACGTATCAACTGTATATTTATAATGGAAATAAACTTCATTATGACTCCCCAAAGGGATCTGATCTAAACCTCATTGAAAGAAAAATGGAAAGACTCCCATTGACTTCTCTGATCTTTGGTCAAACTATTGTAGCCGTAGAATTCTCTCGCTTCCCTCCTTTCTGCTTTGCATCTGGAAACCACACATATTTTAAAGCTGCGTGTTCGAGTCATCTCTTGTTTTGTTCCCATTGTTTCAGACAGTGTCAGAGGTGCACTTGCAACGTAAAACTGAACAATTATCATCTTGTTTCAACGTTGTTATCTCAGTAGCAGAGAGCACAAGTATGACCCCGCTGAAATCTCACATTGACATTAGGTTGCATGGAAGGTAACTCTGACCGAGTTCCGTAGCGTTGCAATCAGTTACAGGGGAGCAGAATTTGGCCCTGTTTTTGCAAAATAACTGTGGCTTTCCTTAGCAGTCTGATCATGTCATAATTCACTTTAATGCTCATGTATACTAGCCCAAGGGCTTATATAATTATTACGCCTGTCTCATCATGAAAGATGGATAAATCACACCTGAATACAAGAGTAGGAACTTGTTGTTTTGTTTAGATTTTAAACATTTTAAAATCATTATTAAATGAGCAAATTACGTATGCCCTGCAGTAGAGGGTACAAGTCAAAGGTACCTGGATACCTCTTACTACGGCTGCTGTGGATTTTGAGGAGAGTGCTCTCATTAGAAGCAAACAGTGATTGACAGGGTTGTGATGAGTTTATCTGAATATAATGCAAGGAGTAAAAAGGAGAAACTCATTGGACATAAACTACAGTCCAGTTGGATTTTAGAATATCTCATAGATCAATTAATACTTTATCCTAAGCCACAAGATACCTTATTCATGAGGGACTCTAATTACGCAGACATGTGTCAGGAGTGTTATTTACATAAAGGTTTCTCAATAACCCAGCTGATCATTTCTAGTTAAGGTAAAGTCACTGAAGGTGGGTCTCCCCTGACTGGGGAAGCAGAGATTTCCATATCAGCTGGGTCTGCAATACACAAGGAAGCAATGAAGAATCAAATATTCTATGAAAGCAAACATCAGGGAGATGAAGATGTCTAGGGTCTGATTTAAACCCTAGGGAAGTGAGTAAAAGGATCACTTTATCTTCCATAACCTCAAATCCAGGTCTTCTGAGGCACGCAAGTGGAAGCGTTAAAGCCCTGGAGTGTGGTAGAACAGAGAAGATGCTGCAGACATGGGATGATACCAGATTTCTTATTAAGGAAACATGCCATGCTGCTGGGAAAGCACTCAGAAGCACTGAGCAAGCTGTTTCCAATCACTCCACAGTTTGAGTAAATCGCACAGTTCCCTCCCTACACCAACTCCGGATACGTTCAGACCTTCACTGTTAGCAGGTATATATTTAACTTTGTGATTTTCTCTGATTCATTTAATACTTGTGCAGATAACTCTTGTAATCACCCCGAGTATTGGTTGTGGTAGGAACTTGAGGAGTGGGAGTATAGGGCTGTAAAAGGCAGTTTCTTTCTTTTCTTTTCCTTATATCTTACATTAATGATCTTAATTTTCTTTCTTCTACGGCCAGATCAGCAGCATTTGTATTAAGACAGATACTAAATGACTGCATTATTCAGGGCCAGCTCCACTCCCTGGGTCACTCTTACGGCAGACCAACTGTATAATTATAACATTCTCCCTCTTCATAATGAACGTATGATAACTAGACCAGCTTTACCTCCTGTGAGGAAGAGGACGAGACAGGGGCTGACTGTTAACATCCTGCCTTCTCCGTCTCAGGAAAATACAAGTTTTGAGCTGCCGTGTCCACTCACGCAACTTCTGCTACTCACTTGCTTTCACGCCAGCTCCCGCTGGCACCGTTTCAGATAATTCTGAGATCTACAGCTTTTCTTTTTCACTCGCCGTGATGGCAGATGCCATGTGCCAAAGACTGGGGGAGTCACGGATATTGTAAAAATCCAAAGTCCTCCTCTATTGCAAGACATGTGCAAGCAAAAGGAGATAAAAGCTGAGGAGGCCACGAACTCTTCACTACCTGCTCTGCTGATTCAGTTGTTCACATCAGCCGGGCTCCTGTCTTTGTCCTTCCCCACGCTAAGAGAGTCCTTTCCTTGTGACAAGGGCAATGTCAGGAATTGGTACCTCCATTCGGAGGTTCCTTCCAGTCTTCCCACACCCAGAAGCAAAGCAGGAGGTGGCAGGGAGAGGGGGAGAGAGGGGAGACTTACCTCAGCAGGAGCATGCTGCCTGTTTGTTTGTCAGAGAAAGTGTTTATTTACAATGCAGTTAGGTTTTGTTTGTTGCTAATTTAATTGTGAGGCTCCCTAATTTAGATAACGCAGCTGGTACGAAGTGGGGCTTGGAGCAGGTCTGGCAGCAGGAGGAGAGGAAGGGGCAGAGCATGGGCAGCCTGTGGGGCAGTGGGGATGCTCGTGGGGTATTGGGGCAAAACAAGCACAAACGGAGAGAGGAGGGACCATAGGGAGCCAGGGAGAGTGACTTCCCCACTGTTTAGTACAGTGACAAGGATGTTACACCCCCACGTTTCAGCCCTGGCTCAGACTTCAGCTCCAAAGCTGTCACATGGCTTTGGACACGGTGTCTAAGGCTCTGACCATGGAAGATATGCGAGCTGATGCTAATGACCCTTGCTAATGATGCTTGACCCATCCTGGATGCAAAACCTTTTGTCTTTGTGGTAAAGCTAATCCTAAATGAATATTGTCAGGCTGGCATTTACTTTCTCTACCAGAGAAAGTGGAGAAACTTCTCTCTCCAAACTGAAACCTCAGATTTCGGTCGGGTTGTTCTCTGCTCTGCTGTGCACTATGTTACGGTGTTCGGGTACAGCAATATTCCCAAAACCAACTCCCTGTAAACCCCTGTGACCTGCTTAAATCCAAGCTAGAGTGACACCTCTAGCATCTGCTACTTTTTATAAGTACTTTAAAAGTAAAACTCAACAAATTGAGTTTATATCAGTCATTCCCTACGGTTTTCCTCATGACAGTTACCTTGCATTTTTTTCTAAATGCTTGCCCCACCCCCATCATACTCCAGTGGGAATAAAAACACAATCCAGTCCTGTCATCTGCTTAATCTTCTTCTTTTTCTACTATTATGGTGGCCTGCAATGGCTGACCAACCTAAATCCTTGCCTTTTGTCAGAAATTTGTTCTTTTGGAGTGAAATCTCTAGGTGCATCTTATGAAATAAGTTGGAGATCATTAGGATTTGTAGGAAAGCAAAGGGAAATTTCAGACTGAAAGCAGTGGAGGCTCTGACTGCAAACTTGGGAGGGCGGCAGGGAGTAAATGGGGCAATTTGTCCCACTTAGGAGTTTTGACCAAGTTTGCAAAATCATGGTTGGCAACTGTGGAGCATGCGAATATCAAAGGGAAGCACGGGTTAAAGGGAGAAATCTAGTAAAAGAATGCATCCTTTGTGCAGGGAGGGTATGCGTTTAACAGATCTCTACTGAGTTACTCAGTAACACACCAGATGCCAGCGACTTTACAGAAAAATGGAATGACTTAGAACTTCCATGTTAGAATGTTAGGGGGCATTCCTCCTGCCTGACCATACATCGCTGGCGTGCGAGACGTGCCTTCTGCCACAAGGGTCCCAGTCCTGTGTTCCCTCTTTTCATTGTTTTTATTGTGGGTCTATGAGATTGTTCTGGCTCTGTTCACCATGCAGCAAATGGACATTCACGTTCCATGAAATCACCAGCTGAGGACAGGGCTCTGCCACCCCACCCCAGCTAAAAATAGGGGAGCTTTTAGTGAACCCTCCCTTCTCAATCACCGAGTCCTGTGATCTACTGGGGGCTCTGAGTGAAGCCAAGGAGGACGAAAAGAGTTTCTCCAGGACTAATCACATTAAGAATTTCAAGCCTGGATGCCAGGAGGGTGATGAATAAGAGCTAAACCATCTTGATGGACATTGAAGTTTCACTGGAATTTCTCTTGCCTTGAAAATGGAGCTCAGCCATGATAAGAGGTGCCACGGCTTTCTGCACTGATGCACCTTCAAAGACATTCCTCCTTCAAGGTATATGAGACTCCAAGGAGAAGGGGGAGATTGGGGCTTTATTGAGGTAGTGGCCAAAACCTTAATTTTATCTCTTATCATTAAGACAGCAAATCTTTAACAGGTGCACCCCTAATACAGCTCCATCAGGCAACTTCAGAGACAGTCTGGGGCTGAAACCACCCACTCCACCTCCTGCCATCATTCTCCCTCCAAGTCTCTGCATCAAAACGGCTTTTGAAGCAGCTGCCCCAAGTTCTCCCTTGGCGCCTGACCACTTTTGTCCTTAGCCCAGAACTTTTAGGAGCCTTTACAAATCTTAATACAGGATTAAACACCTGCTATGGCCTTACTGGGAAACTGAACTTCGGGGAAAGTTGGAATTTGTTTGCAACTTTTAAAACGTCTTTTGTAAAATTTCTGTATTTCTTCATGAACCACAGGGCATGAAACTTTAATTCATTAGGTGTTTTCTTGATGAGTTTAAGTGACTCACAGAAATGGTTGAGGGAAAAGAAACAAGCAGACTTTTCGTCCTTCTAAAGTCCGCTTTTTTGATAAATTGGTTTTTCTTCAGCAATGTGATGTTAGTTTTCCAGCACACTGAGGAGACACTTCCACCAGTCCTTTCAGTACTTGCAAATATTTTGCAAACAGAGCAGCATCCCACATGTGTGGTGACTGCTGGACTACCCAAGAGAAGAGGATGGCTTCACAGTTAGATTCCCTGGATAGGGACCAGAGAGTCCAAAACCTGCAGGGATTTCATGCACGAGCTGCACAAACCACTTAATCCCTTTTCACCTCAGGCTACAAAATACACCAAACCCCCAGGATAGTAAAGGCGTTCTCTAACCATTCTGTACCATCTTCACAGCCACATCTGCAGCAATTTCCAGCCTGGTCTGGGGCCATGAATTGAAGGTATAAACCCAGAGTCACCATCACTCACCTCCCAACCCCTGCCCTTCCTGGGGCAAAATTGGGATTTATCCTCAGGAGCTACCTCGTTCCTCCAGCAAGTCCAGCAGCAGCAACAGCTCTGTGCTCTGCTCGAGAGATATTTTACCCTCACTCAAGTCCTTCCTCAGGACTTTGCTGAAATAAATTCCCCTTCAGTTACTGTTTGAGCTGCACAGGATTTCATGTGAACTAAATCTTTTATTTTGCAATATGCAGACCACTCTGGCTTTCTGATTTAAAATGGGATGTAGATGTACGGCCAGTTTTATTCTTGCATGGTATTACCACCAGATTATGAAAGATACTAATGGAATAGAAATGATGTCAAACAAAAAATGCAGACTAATCCCATGTCAGCACAACCTTTTAAAGAGCGCCTAAGAAAACACAGTTGTTTTTCATATGACATAGATTGGTACATTTCCTAAAAGGAAAATGACACAAAATCTGTGTGTACCTGACACCTGACCTGACCCTGTGGTCGCACACATGAAAGAAAGGAAAGCTGCATTTTCTTCAATGATTTCACTGAGATGTTAATAGGCACCTGGCTAACGAACTGGCACACTTTCACCAGACTCCAAGCGCATCGGGGCTGGATGCTGTTCAGTAAAGACAGGTCCATGGGAGCAGAAAGGCTCCCAAATGCCCCTAGCTTTTCCCAAGTGCATTCGTGTTTCTCTTTAAATTCTGAAGTCCTCTTTTGAAAATTTCAGAAAGAACATATGGAAACAAGAAATTTTTTTGCAGGTGAGAGGAAATCCATACTAGACAGATCCCATCCACCCTCATGCTTTGTTTTCTTACCTGCTCGGGTAACACCTCTGTTATGAGCAGATCCCTCATTTGTGCTGTATTTGTGTCGTAGGTGAACCCTCATTGCGAAGGAAGAGCGTGACTTATGTGAGTCATCAGTTTAAGTACCTTAGTGGTTTAATGCTTTCAAGCTGCTTTGAACCAAAGGTGTGAGGATCTAATTAGGTCTTTAATTCCAGAGACTGAGTCTACTGGCTGAAAGAGCCATCTCCTTCTGGTCTCCTAAGCAATCAAAAGGAGCAGAACAATAGGAGAGGTGATTAGAGCTCCCCAGGAACGCTGACAGGGATATTATCTACCTAATGGGATTAGTATGATGAATACCTTTATAGTGTAAAGCTAAATAAGAAGATGATGATACCATGAAGTAAATAAATAATTAAATTTTTTAAGAGTCAGTGTGATTGGAGGAAGGATCTCCCTGCACATTTGATCTTATATTGCCAAGTGGTTCATCGTCCTGTGTAAAGAAGGGGTTTTATAAGCTTTTGTATGCTGTACATTCATTCTGCCTCCTCCCTAGCTCCTCACCTCAGCTGACTTACAACCAGCACCATCTACCCTATCTGAAAGAAAAATAAACAATTCTTGGGCCCTCATAGTAAAAAAGCAAGTTTAGCTGGTGCTCCAAACCCCGGACTGGGAGAAATAGATTGATTTACAGCATGAGGGACCTCACAAGGGGTCTCTTACATCAGTAAATTGTAGATTTAATTCTGTTGAAAATAACTTTCTCATCCCCCAAGGTAAATTAATGAATCAGTAATGTACTGAGTCAGTCAAATGCTAAATCTTTCAATAGAAGGGGAGAGGTGAAAAAGAAGTATGCTTCAGAGGAGCATTAATGTGTTATCCTCTTTATTTGGTGCAATAATCACACTAATTAGGGCAACTTTTAATTAAACTATTTTCATCTAGATTGACTCACAAAATTGCAGGTATTAACAACAAGCAAGCTAATGGCTCATATGTGCTGCAGTGGATTTTAATAACAGCCATCTTAACGACGAGAACTTGCACCCCACAAGTGTTTCGGAGTAAGCGTGTGGGTGTGTTGCACCCACTGGACCGACAGAAATGTCACTATTGTCCACATTGTTTTTATTTATCTCTTTCCCCACAATAGTCTAACTCACTGTATACTTGCCGCCTTTGTCTGCCTTGACATTTGGTCCCACACGACCAAATACTGTCTGGTCTGAGGTAACCCAGTAGGAGTTGGTTGTACTTGGGGCTGGTTTTTTTCTTTCTTTCCTAAGCAGGTCCTCTTGATAACAGAGCAGCAAGGCATTGCTGAATGCCACAGGGGCGCCCACTATGGAAAAGAAGCCCCTACCTACGTTTTTATGGTCTGTCCAGACATGAAAAGGTGCCTTTACAAGATGTCCTTCTTCGTACTCTAAACACGAAACCTATAATTAAATAGGAAAAAATGAAGTTACCAAGCAGTAAGCACTAAAAAGGCTCATGCTTCAATAGCGTTCTGTTTCTAGGAGCTCAGGTTTAGCCTGAAAGGATAGAAACGGTGCAAAAAAGCAGGTCACAGCTATTTCTAGAAGTTGTGGAAGTGACTGGAGCCCCTTGACGCCAGGAACTGGAATTTCCAGACACTAAAGTATCACTAAGGTAGAATATACCTTAGTGATGCCAAAGAGCTCACAATTATCATTAATCCAACCACAAGTGCATTTCGGGTAGTATTAAAAGGTTGGATTAAGGCTACAATAGGGAGGACAGTCAGCTGAGGGTTCAAGTCCAGAAGGACGGCCCAAGCTCTGCCCACCAGAACGGCCCGTGGAGAAAAGGCACAATGACATAAACAGGGATCAAAATGGTTTAGCTCTTAGAGGTCTTGTTTTCCCTCTGTTTTGCAAATGAAGACACTTAAAACAGTAGAAATTCTTGTGATTAGACTAGATCAGGTTTTTAATTACTTTTGCAATCTTCCTTAAAAAAAAACCCTGAAATAGAACAGTAACTATTACTTACATATAATAGACTTTTTATAGTCTCCCTAATTACATGTATTTCACCAATAGCTATTATGTACAGTCAATTAAATGTGCAGTTAAAACACCTTAAATTGCATAGCATGGACCATACTGAGTAAATAAATAATTAGAGAGTTATTAAAATGCAAATTCCTAACATAAAGGAGTGATTATGGAAGAAGAAAGTATTTTAGTTCATGACTTATTGACCATATCAGCTTTTCTGGTGAGTTCTTCAGCATTAATGAGAATGTTGCTGACACAATAGACACAGCAGCAAAATGGCTTGTTTCGGTCAATGCCTAATTACTTACAGCTTTTAGATCCCGAGGTCTTGACTTAATAGTTTGTAGTGACTCCAAAGGGAAAAGGGAAGGGAAAAGCTCCCTGCATGCCCAAAAACTTCATAACATTCTGGAAAATGAAAACTTTATCTTTATATATTTTCTCTGTATCTATCTTTATCTTTCCTATCATTCAGAATTGGTCCATTTCCCCCCCCTTTTTTTTTTTTTTTTGAATTTAGCTAAAAGAAAAGGAACCACTTTGTTTGCCAGGCTCGTGTCAGTGAAAGCTGAGATCAAACAGAGCTTGGTTATCAGAAATTGGCAGAGATCCCATCCGGGTTGTGATCTTTCAAGCTACAGATGAGTCCGAGCTGATGCACAGACTCTTCCTTTGGATTCATGGAGCTGCTCTTCACCTCCAGCTTCAGACGTGTCTCCTGGCTTTTGAACACAAAGCCCAGCGATTTGACCAGCGTGCCCAAGAGCCCACCCAAAGCAACATCGGGGCTTATCTCTTATGGGCACACACATTTTAATCTCTTCAAAAGTAAATCATTGGATGTTCACAGCTGGAGGTGTCTCAAAAGTGCTGTCCAGGGAGGTCTTTGCAGTGTTTTTTTCAGAGTCTCTTGTGTCCTGTTTAAATCAGGAAGAGACAAATTACAGCTCAGGAGCTTTTTCCCTTGAATTAGCGAAAATTCTGGTATATACATGGTTTCTCTGCACTAATAATCAAATATGGAAACAAGTCCCAAGCGCCACACAAAGCAGTGAAGGCTGTAGACCCCAAAAATACTTCAGTAAGCTGACAGAAGATCTGTCCACTGGTGGCTGTCAAGCAGGAATGTTCACGTGTTGCCTGACATTCAGCAGTCCCAGAGCCACAGCTCAGCCAAAATCCAAAGGAGAACTGAGGAAGGTCGGTGCCCTGCTCTGCCCTTGCTACATGTGTGCTTGCAAGACACAACGGTGGGCAAGATGGTCCTTTTGGTGTCACCCGCTGCGAGTTGTCTTCTACCATGTGGGTCATGGCTATCCAAGGCTGGACTTGGCTCCACAGATGGGGCTGTCGTAGAATCACAGAATGGTGGAGGTTGGAAGGGATCTTTCTGATCATTGAGTCCAGCCATCAACCCAACACTGCCAAACCCACCACTGACCCATGTCCCTCAGCACCATGTCTGCCTGGCTTTGGAAGCCCTCCAGGGATGGTGCCTCCACCAGTGCCCTGGGCAGGGTCCCACCAGGCAGTGCTCGTGCATCTTGCACTTTTTGCTATGTGGCATTAGCAGCTGCTTTTCCATCACGGTCTATGAGATCCATGTTATTTCTGAAACACAGCACGTTTTGTTTGTTTTTTTGTCCCTACAGAGACCAGACCAGTGAACTTGCTGCATAAATCAGAGAAATTGTTGCCCTTTGGAGTGTGTACAGTGGAACTGTGTGTGTGCATTACTACAATATATATGCTTTGCCATCAACTTCTTTTGTCTCTTTCCAAACGAAAACTAATATGTAATGTATTAAGGATCATTTTCCTTTGCAGTAAGGCATGCTGTGTATGCTGAATGAATTTTATTCATATATGGAACTGACTCAGATTTCTTAAACTGATAGTGTTTTCAATATTACCCTAAAAGTCCTCTATAAAAAATGTTTTAAATGAGTTTTGAGTCCTCCAGTTTCTTACAAATACTTTTTCTTTCCCCCCAAGATCTAGTAGTAAATTCCTATGCATTTCTGCTCCTAACAAATGATATTGGCATTATTTTATTGATATTGACTCCAGCTTTGTTGTAATAATTTTCTTCTGATGTTGTGTTCTTTGCTATGACTTGGCTAGACTTGCCTAAAAATCAAAATTAGAGGAAGAGTTACAGTTCAGGAAATCTTCATTGCTATACTAATTACATATAAAAGTAGTTTTTACAAATCACACATTGCAAAATTCCTCCAGGAAAAAAACCCAAAATGTAGTGGTTGGAATAAAACAGCAGGATACCTTTCAGTTTTAATGGCAAGTGTAATGTGATTGCATCAAGCCCCATCCCCAGGTAGTGAAAACCAGCAAAGCTCTACTGCCTCCAGTAGCCACTGCTTTAAGCAGAAATAAAGAAATATTTGGCTGTTTTATTGTATGTGCAAGGCAAATAAAATTAGGGGTATTTTTTTAAAGATCATTTCTCAGAGAGGGGGAAAAAAGACAAAAAGTACTGGCTGAAAATATTCCCATTTAGGCAAGTAAGGCCCCCCAGGGCAGACACCTCCTGGAGTCCACGTAGCAGATGTGTGGAATGGTGGTTGAGTTAAAAATGTGGGCTATGGGATGTAAACCGTGCAATGAGTAGGAGATGACACCACACCTTGTGGACCACAGAGTCCATGTGAAGCTTGAGAATGTTGTTTTTAAGCTTTTTTTTTTTTTTTTCCTAATTGATCGTGGCTATACAAAGTCCTATCTTTGGCCAGAAGAGCTCTCCCTAAGTAATACCAGTGCTGCTTCTTAAAGCCCCTGCAAGGTTGGAGGTTACAGGCTTGAGCAAGGCAGGGCAAAGAGGGAAATGAATGAGAAAGGAAAAAACATGACTTTGTACACAAACTGTTACCTCTCCAACAATTTCAACTTAACAAGTTTCAAGAGGAAATTCATCTAAATGTTGTAAATTTTTTCCTATTTAAAAAGAATGAATAGTTCCTCACAAAACCATGAGAATTAATTTGGTATGCAATGTAACTAGTTTCAGTAAATTAAGGAAATCATGTGTGACATTCTTCTGTGAAAAAAAATTAAAATCCATATTTGCCATTCTGCTTTTCCTTAGCTCTCCGTTTTCGGCTCTATACTTTGCAAAACCATGTGGGTCATATCCATTTAAATGTGGACTCCTCCGATATAGCATCTTTGCTGTGTTTTAGACAGCAGCAGATGTAAGTAACTCTGATGCGATCAATTTTTCCAGAGCTTCAGTAGACATGACCTCTTCTGTAAGGCCCGAAGGGACCTTGAATTCATCTCCTGAGGGAGTGAGATGCCCCATGAGCAGTTCTTGTCTGTCCCATTTGGGTTTTCCCCATCTATTAAATAACTGCCCCCTCTTACAGCACTCTTGGCTGGCTAAAAATCTATCAATGAATATAAGTATGTGGATAAATAAGTGAAAGGAGGATTAAAACTCGTTGTTTCATTAACCGTCAGTCCCAGTCGTTAACCGTCACTCTACACTAAGAAGAAGTTCGAAATACATAATGTGCTCACGCCATGTTATCTTGCAAGCAAATGTTAAAGGAGCCACAGTAACCAATTTAAAATATGTGTGAATACATATAGTATGTTTAGATTGGTAAACCCAGCCTGTTTGCACTAGGAAATATTTTTAGCAAATAATTTTATTTATAACTTCTGTGCAAGCATTCCAGACATAGGTGGTCTGTAAATTCCACAAGATACTACTTAAAAGGGAACTCTTTAACTGAAAAATAAAAGTACTAATATCCTCTTGAGGTGCTAGATACTGCTCCAGCTGGTACCAAGTGTTAATCTTTGGAGAAGTGAATTCATTTTTGTTTTGACACTAAGATAATGCTCTATGATTTCACAGACAAGACATTATCTACCCCTGCTCTTTCTGCCTCCAATAAAGTTTTACAGGCAATAAAAGTCCATCCATCTGGCTGGAGATCAGCGATCTTCCTGTTGGTGCCTCTGACTGGTTCCTTTTGATGCCAACCGCACAGAAACCTCCCCAGGGAATCACTGCAGGGACACTTCGATACCACTTCTCCATCGCGGTGTTCGGTCTGCGCCCCCCAGTCTGGGGGGTAGACAGACACCGGGAATGGCAGGAATATTCCCAGCCAGGAGGAAACCCAGGTTAAATATGGATTAAAAGCACCTTTTTCTGTCTGAGTTCTGCATGTTTTCTCCTTGGCTTCTCCTGACTCGTTGCCTCTGGAGGCTGATAACGTGCTTTGCCCCCGTGCCCAGCGACGGATGCCCTCCCCGGGTGGCACCGCAGGAGCGAGGATCAGCTTCGCTCCACTGCGCCTCATGATAGGCTTCACTCTAAACATATAACGACACTGGAGACGGAGGAACTCCCACTTCCTACCCTAAATAACTCTCCTGGGGATGATCCAGTTTGTTCTCAGCCAAGCACCGCGTCCTTTCTAACCGGTATCGCTTTCTTACTAAAGTAGCAATTAGGAGAATCATTGCCAATTAGCTAATTGCATTTCTCACTGCTGCCTCAGTACAGATTGCCTTATATGTCATAAACTTCTCCACGCTTTTCAAATGACTTATCTCGGAAGTATTTTTTTATAAGCAATGTGTTCATTTATATTTTAATTCCAGGAAAGTTGTTGGCTTTCCTGTCCCAGCCCGCGCAGAACAATGCGCCCGTCCAGATTTCCTCACGGGGTTTGCTAGCCCTGCGCTCACAGAGACCTGACCGAGACCCTCGGCACCCTCCAGCTCGGGAAATTCCCAATGATGCTGCGCACGGGAGAGTATCCACAGGGACACATCTCCATAATGCCACCCTGCTTCCAGTCCCTCATAAGCATCTACCTCTGCCCACCCTCAGGAACAGGATATGGCTCTATATGGCCTGTGAGAGCTGGAACTGCCCAAAATGGCAATTCTTGGCTAATTACGCTCTTCGGCTTTTAGCTGGAGTGCACCAAGCCATGTTAGTCACTTCCTCCCCTTCCTTCTGGACCCCGTTACAGGAAAGGAGGAACAATGCTCCCTTGTGCAGTTCGGCCCTGGCCCGGCAGGCGACACGGGGCAGTGGTGGCACCGGGACACTGACCCGAGCACGGCTGCCTGCGGACGGAGTAGGAGCAACGGTGGAAGAGCCAAATCTGATAGGATGTTCAAGACGATGTCATTCAGGCTTTCCAAGACTAATTTGAACTCATAGGCATCCTTATATCTTCTTTTTCCAGTAAAAAAAAAAAGCTGTGGTTGCACTGCTGTAATGTTCATAAAGCTGAGCCCTGCAGTTCTGATTGGCTCGAGCCAGTGATCAAAGCAGAGGGATTGAACTAAATGACCAAAAAAATGAAGCTTCCGCTAGAATCAAATGGCCTAAGCTCTGCCCAGTAAGGTCCAGCCTGTGCTGCAAAGGAAATTTTTGGTGCAAGCCTACCATGGTTGATGGTTGGACTCGATGATCTGAAAGGTCCCTTCCAATCTAGACAATTCTATGACTCTACCAACAAGTAGGGGATGTTTTCAAACTGGACCAGTGTTCACTCAAAAAGTTTGAACTTCCACCAAGGCCAGGCCAAGCTGCAGTGAGACCCAAACTTGGCAGGAACTTTTAGAGGATGGATATGTGTGGGCTGGTGACATGGAGTTGCAGGGAGATAGGGAACTTAGACCTTCCTTCAGGTAAATAATGAGAACATCTACTCTGTCTTGACCAATTCTATTGTTGCCTCCAATGGAAAATATAGGCCCTCCCCTCCCATGGCTTGTTTCTTCTTTCTAGACTGCATAAAATGAGTTACGATGAGGGCAGATCAAGAATTTCACATGAGGAATCATGGGGTAAGAAATACTTACGAACCAAATGCCAGGTATTGTTGCTCATCGTTGCAAACCATCACAAGCCCATGCCCTGTGGGAACTGAAGGAGTTAAACTTCTTTATTCCATGCAAGAATGAGGATAAATGGTCTTCTTTAACTAAATTGTCCACAGACATATTCTTTAATCCCAGGAAGAATCACCATGTTTTCCGGAATTGTGCTGCCTGACCTTTTTTACCTCCTTGCACTGCGCCTTTTTAAGTTGCATTTTCGTGGTAAAGTTATTTTTGTTATTTTGTGCGAGTTCAGCTCCCGCCAATGTTTCAGTGCAATTGCTGAGTCCTGCACGCGCTTAAAACGATAGGCTTGTGCCGTCTTTCATCTGAAGCCAAATGGGTTTTAATACAGTTATCTCTTTAAAAGCAGTGTTCCCCCTCCTCCTTCGCTGCTCCACCAAAACGGGGCCGGCAGGAAATTCTTTGCCCAACTTTCATTCACGAGCTGGTCTGTAGTAGCTGTTGCAGACAGCCAGATCCAAAGCCCATTGAAACCAATACCCAAAAAAAATCCCATTGGCTTAAACGGATCTTGGATCAGGCCCAAATAGCTTTCTGGACCTTTATCTGAGTTTTGGGCTTTTCCAAAATATTTATAAAGTAATACCACTCCTTGGCTGGCTGAAATGTAACCTTTCACATTTGTGGAGACTCTGTTCTTTACGTGGCTGGATAAAAAGTGCTGGGGACCATGTTGGAGGTTCCTAAAGGCAGAACGAAGGACCTTAATGTCAAAGGGAGTGTTTGGGCCGTGCCTCCCCATCCCGGCGGATGCTCCCCAGCTGGAGAGGGCAGTGGGGGTCAGACAGTGCTGCCTCCCCAGACCCACTCCTTCGGCTCTTGTGCAAATATTGACAGAAAAGGTCGTGTCTCAAACCATCCTTTCTGCAATGAGCCCACGAAGGCGATAAGGGAGATCTAGGAATAAGTCCTGTGTGTTTCCACCCGTTGCCTTGCTCCGTCTGGGCTAGAGGGAGGGAGGAGAAGGCACAAGTGATGGTGGGGGGAGAAACTGTTTACCAAAGGGAAACGTTGAGATAAAATATTCACTCCTCGCAGAAGCCAACTCATAAAGGCACCTTGTCTGCAGAGTTGTGTTTCTGTGGAGTCTCAGGAGCATGTAGCTATCACACCCCCAGAAGAAAGGACCTAAGCCCTTTCTAAGAAGACTGTTCTGTGTTGGGGTTTTTTACTGAATTGGGAGAGATTTAAAATGTCATTTTCAGGAAACGGAGGACACCAACCTCTGCTTATAGAACGGAAAAGAAAGGATGCCAAATAAACGGCTCGCAGAATGGCAGGGAAGGGAAACGTCCTTAAAACCGTGGTGCGAGCCCTGCTGCTTGCCCTCCCTCACCCCACCAGAGCCCAGACCCTGCTCCTTGCTCCTCCAGGTCCGGTTTTCCAAGCCTGCAAAGGCTGGAGTTACTCACATTTTGATTTTCGGTTCAGATGACAAATTCCACTTTATTCCCGGGGTATATTACTAAATCACTTGGTGCCACATTCCGAGTGAGTTGGCCTTTTCAAACGCCCTGCGCTCCAAGGAGAGAGCCATTTGTACGAAAGTCTGTGCAGTGTATGTAGGCATTTAGTAGGGAGATTAATATTAAAATACTCAGCTATCCAATGAACTTATTAGGATAATGCAATGACTTGAGTCTAGATGTTGGAGTTCACTTAAAGTTCACTGACTATTATGGGACTGATGGTATATAGAATAGCTTAATCTTACCGTGGGAAAACTAAAATCATGTAGGGGAAAATTAGGCAAGACATGGAGGATAAACTTCCATTCCTATGAGAGATACCACGGGACATGCCAAAAAAAGGCAGAAAAGGAACCATTTACTTGCAGCGCAGTGGGAAAGGCCGGGCTGTCCCCCGTCCGTACAGTAGCCATTTGCAAGCCCCACCGGTTTTGTGGACGTTTTGCAAAAGTGGGGAGGGGAAAAAGAGCTGCTTTATGTTCCTTTTTCAGACGCACAATGCAGAGGGGAAACCAGAGATTCAAAAGGCAGCTCTGTTTTGCAGGCCAAAGATTCCTGCTTCGTTTACTGACAGGACCTTTCTCTGCATAAGAGGAGACCTCCCACACCTTAAATTGCTGCGCTGAATGGATTTACATTCTGCTTTATCCTCTGCATTCCAGCTCCTGCCCTTAGCCTTGTGACTGTGTGCATGCGGCTCTGCCGGCCGCACGCTCGGGTCCCCCCACCAATAAAACCCAGCGCCAAACCCGTCGGAAAAAAGACAGAATCCTCATTTAGAGGATATATCCTCCCCACCCACCACTGCTTCCCCGGGTGGAATCAAACTCGCAGAGGAAAGCTTCGGAGAGAAAGTTGGAGCTAATGAAAGCTGCACAGGGCTCTTTGGCTTCGCTCGCCTGGAGAAGAAAAGGATAGCTCTAGGCAAGCAGGAGCTTGCTGAGCTTTAAGAAATGTTACCTGCTTAAAGGCAGGTAAAATCTGGCATAAGCTGTTAATCCATCATTCAGGTTTTTACATGCCAAACTCCTGTAAATGTTTTTCTACCACATCCTGTCTCCTCCTTCCCCAGCTGAAAAATAATAATAATTTTGGAAAGGCATGAATTAGGCCTGTCATTCTTTTTTTTTTTTTTTGTTTTTTTTTTTTACCCCTTTTTTTTTTTTCCCCTTATCCTTGAACTACATAATACAAACTCCCCATCTCTCGGAGGACTTGATCCTGCACTCCTAGTGAGGGGGCAAAATTCATCACCATTTACAATTTGAAGTGGGGCTCTGAGTTTTCTTCCAAGAGAGAAAAACTAAACCCTCCCCTGCCCATCACATATTCCTGCCCGTCATCAGGCCCAGCTGCCAGTGACCCGCATGGGGCTCTCCAACAAGTGGCCCTGAAGACTTTCGCCCTGGAGGGATGCAGGAGGGGAAGGGAGAGGGAGAGGGAGGCTGATATTGATATGAAAAATGGGGCAAGGCCAGATTTGAGTAACCTCAGCCTCGGCGAGGAGAAGTGTTGACAAAACAGCCAGCTGGCTGCCAAGGCATTATTCCGGATGAGCAGCCCCTGCCGGCGGCAGGATGGGGCTCTCTGGGCCCCCACTCATCCGGGCGGCACCGACGCTGTGTCCTCTGGACCTTCCCATCTGTGTGTGCACAGGCACGTCTGGGCTCCTCAGAGTAAGAAAGAAGATGACTTTTTTTTTTTTTTTAATTATGAATAAGAGGGACGCTGTGAAGGATTCAGCACCCTGTGCTTGCACAGAGATTAGTGGGGAGGGATCCACTGCTTATTGCTCTATGGAGCCTATGGTATCATAGATCCTATATCGATGGATACAGAGCATATCTATGGATATAGATATATCGATGGATATGCTCTATATCCACTCTTATTACTCTAAACCTATGCATTATTTTAGGCCCCAGTATCCCTGTCTAATGGCAGGCTGGGTCACTATCTGATGTCTTCCACACTAAGACCAGAAAACCAGTGACTTGAGACGTCTCCAGCTGGTCTCTTTGGCGTTGTCTCAGCAACAGGCCCCGTTCCCCTTTGCAGGAGTTGAGTCCTTCAGCAGAGGTGTCACCCCAAGCCCAGAGACAGTCCCCTCCTTCCCCCCGGGGTGCCCATCACCTTCCTTTTGCGGCTCTGGGGTGTTGCAGGCTCCCTGGTTCACCGCTCTCCTCTCCAGATGTGGGGAACAGCTGGAGCACACAACACCTGGACTTCGTAATACAATTCTGCTGCAAGCCAGACACTAAAAGAAATATGCAGATCTAACAAAACATCCAAACTCCCCGGTGCACCTGCAGGGCCTGAGTTTCCTTATCGCTCCTCGGCATTCCTTGGTCAGAGTCCTCCAGGGGTCTTGTGGTCCCTCCACCTGCACAGGGCTCTCCCTCAACTCAGCCTCACTTCTCTTTGCTAAAGGTCTTCTCTCCTCTGCAAGGTACCTCGTAAGATTATGTTCCTTTCTGCTCTCACCCTAAGCAGTGTCACTAATTTTGTCTGATTTCCAGGGATGGGATGTGATATTTAGTGCCGGGCAGACTGGTTTCACTGGGGCACTCCCCCACCAGTAGCACTCCCAAGCGCTCACAGCATCACCCATGTGTAGGACCTTCTGCTACTGCAAGGAGATAAAGTCTGCTGAGAAAGTCAGAAACTCCCACACGGAAAACACAGTTGGCAGAGTTGTATAAAATACGCACCCTATCTAGTTAGATGCTTTGACTTGCCAAATTATACTTCTTTTCCAAGAATTTTACTTTCCCCAGAAGTAACAAAGTTATGTGTAACACCTTTTATGCAACATTTGACATTTACCATATCTATGGAAATATGAGTTGCCTCCCTGATTTCCTGTTTACAGTGTCACCTCGCCGAGGAATGCATAGTCTCACAGAGGCATTGGTCTGCTGCAGAATATTTTTCTTTTAAGATTTGCACGCACAGAAGAGAGCATTGACTCATGCTAACTTTAGGTCTAACTCAAAGCCAAGCTCCCCATAGAGTCCATGCAGCCTCCAGAGAGCAATTCAGGATACCTGAGCTTGAAGTCCTAAATTAAGCCACGTGAATACTTCCCCAAGTATCAAGGACTCCACACTAGGCATAAGGAGAGATCCCAATATGAATGAACCAAGAGGAGCCATTGACCTTAAAAAGACCAGGATTTTCATTCACAAATTTAATGACCTTTTGTTAAAGTGAATTCTCGGGGTTTTTTTAAGCCACTTACGAACTTCCTTCAGAGCTTTATGAAGCTGCATGGAATAATTAAGCAAACAAATCTAGTCCCATGCTAAGTTAATTACATGCCTTGTGGTTTCATATATATTTTTCTCACTTTCATAGTTACCTTTTAATATCTCCCCATATTTCTTTCTGACTTTTCTGTATTACTCTCTTTAGTCTTCAGGAAACCCATTATTACTCATGGGACCAAGTAATCAAATAAGTCTCACCGAGTGCAATCAATCTCCTCAGCTCGGAGGCTGGCTGGGAGATGGCTTTCACCTTTATATTTTTCAGTTGCTCTGGTTCAGCATAGCTTCCCCCTAAACTCACGTGTCCCTGTCCCTCTGGACCTTGTGATATTTAGAACCTCACGCCAGGGATTGTTTCTTAGCGCTCCTGGAGAGCCACAAATTGACCCCTTACATTTGACTATGTTGAGGAAGGAGGGAAAGGAGGGCTTATTTGGGTATTTCAATGATACTCTTAATAAGGCAAATGATTTATCTTCAGGAAGAACAGATTAATGAGAGTTCTATCAAATGTGTGGATTTAAAATGTTAACATCGCAGCAGAATTATAGCTAAGTGCATTTTTATGCAGCTGGCAGAGTCATCACCCTGGGGACAGGGCTCTTGGTCTGACCTCAGAAGACAAATTCTGGGGCCAAAAATGGTCATGTGTCCTGCAGAAACATTAGAAATAGAAGATTTAAATCTTCCAGACTCTTTGGAGATATACCTTGACTTCAGTGAAGTTCTGATAGTGTCTCGTGGTCTTCTTATCAGCAAGTTTGAGGAACAGATTGAAAATAGACTCATGCAAGATGGGAACACAAAGTGTGAAAAACGGTTCTCAGGAAGACCTATCTTCAGACTACTCTTAGAAGAGAAGGGTAAGGGTTAGGACATTCTAAAAGCCTGTTACTGGTCTGGCACTTTAAATAATAACTTGTACAATCGACTAGATAATATGCTTATTAAATTTGGAAACGGCATTAAGCTAGAATGTCTGCAATATGCTGAAAATTCATAACGATCTTACAGATCGGGCAAATGGCCAAGAAAGGATGAAAGTCAGTAAGAACAAATAGAATTTTCTGCAATCAGTTATAAATAATTGATGGCACAAATACAGGATGTGACTGACCCTCGACATACCAGTTCTGCGTGCAAGGACCTGAGGTTTACAGCGAATCAGCAACTAAGAATGGGTCGGGAATGTCCACGTTGATAACAACAGATGCACAAATGCTCTCATGAGACGTAATGCCCAGGAGTCTTGTCTCTAACAGGGACACACACAAAGTCGTTTCCATCCACATCGTGCTGGGAAAGCCTCAGCTGGGAGATTTCGTCCTATTTTAGCACTGCAGTTGAAGAAAGATGTGGGCCATTGGCGGGAGGCCAGAGGACAGCAGGGATAACCAAAGGTCCTGAAAACAGGGACCACTGAAGTTCGAGGATTGTTTAGTCTAGAGAAGGAGACAGAAAGTCTTCAAGTATGTGAGAGTTATAGGGAGGGAAGACTCAGATTCTTGTCCTTTTCCATTACAGATGGCACAAGAAGAAATGTTCATGAGTTGCAGCAAGGGACGTCCTGCTTAGGCCTTAGGAAAACTTTCCATCAGGAAGGATAACTGGCACTGGAAGAGATTGCCCAGAGAAGCTGTGAAGTTGTCGTTTATTGGAGGCTTTTAAACCACCAGCAGAGCACAGAGGAGGAGTAATCCTCCCCTGGGGCAGACGGATGAACTAGATGACCTCTTGAGGTCCCTTCCAGCCTGTTTTCGGTGCCTCTATGTAAGTAAGACAAGAAACAAATGAGCATGGGAAAATATCCTGTAGCAAAATACTATAGAGCCAGTTCACATAGCTTTGAAGGGCAAGTCAGAAATTAATTGATCTTTAAGGAATTTTAAGCAAAAAAAATATGCTATTACTCTCTTAAAGGCGTTACATGGGTTTTTCACAGCAGTGTAGTACTTATAAATTACTCCACTGTAGTGTTGAGGTGAGTGAGAGGACAGTGGTGTGTGTACCACCAGGACTTGAGCCAGTATTGAGTATTTGAGTACTTAGGCAATTATGCAGAAGAAGTGAACCTGGGAGACATTCATGGGCAGAACCAGCAGGAAAAGTGGTCAGACAAACAGCAACCTTAGAGGTTTACAAGCTGCTGTGTCTGGCCATGAATAGTTAAATTCTGAAGATGTAACCTTTTCTACATTTCTCTCGTAAGCTATTTAGCTGCCTAAAAATTGAATAAAACATGAGTATTTTTGACTGCACAATCTGATGTTCATCTTTCCCTATGGGAAGGATAGGCTTGCAGCCCTTTCTGAGTGGAGCTCACGCTAATTAAATTGTCATGAAGATAAATATTAAAGTAACAACTCAAAGGAAAAAGTTAAACCAGGCTGTTCGTAGATGGCAGCACAGTGACTAAGCATTATTTGTAGTGTTCCCACCGCTCCTGGTGGACTAAATACCTCCAGAAAGTTGTTAATGCAAACCCATGAAGTTTGCAGGGCTTTCTTCGTTTAATGAGACATACATTCTGATAGTCATAAAGGAAAGCGTAACACAAGGCAGAAGGAGAGAGAATATAATACAACTACAGGGATATTCTGAAACTGAAAAGAGGAGAATAAGAGGGAAAAAAATCACCCGTCAAAATTACCCACTGCAAAGATGATGCTCGTTATGTAATTGAAGAGTTTGCTGCATTTCAGGCATTTAATTTTTATTTTGGCTTCTTTCTGCAGCAAATATTTATAGCCCTCTCTTTCACTTGCAAGAACATCCAGTGGCATTTTAAAAGGATTTAAATAAGCAGTGTGTCCCTGTTAATATCCACTTTGCAATCAGTTTGACTCAGTTTTCTGGGAGTTATTTTTTCTCAGCGATGGCAAATGAAAACTCTTGCCAGACTGAGATGGGATCTGTCAGTTGGGGGTAAACAGACCATCACATTGACAAGTTAAATGTACTTATCTGTATTTTAATAAATTTTTAGGTCAAGTCATATTGATACGCAAAGTTGGGTGGGGAGAAATTGTATTATTTTGCATTTCTTAACTGTGGACCTACAGTCATGTTTTAATCCTGTTCTTCCCTATTCTGCTACCGAAGGCTACACGAAGAAAATAAGCATGTCTTTTCTTTTTTTTTCATTCAGGATGTTAGTTCTCTGAAAATGCACCAGTCATCACCAGAAAATTAGAGAAGTGCAACCAGGGTGTGGGGAGGTGGGACCTCAGAAATCTGAACCTCTGTTTTTTTCATGTACTTGAGGAATATCTGCCATCCACATTGGGGTTTTCCACATCTGTGGGAGATCAGGCCTCTGGAGACGGTTCAGGGTGCTCAGGATTAATCCATGGTTTTAAGCGCGTAGGTCCAGGTGACTGGCCAAGGTCATGGGCAAAGCTGGAGCTGAAAAACACACCTCTGTGCCCATCGCCCTCATCAATCACTGCCTGATGGAAAGTGCCGCTGAGATAACGCGACGACCGGCTGAAGCTCACTCCCTGCCTCCTTCACCCCCTTGGAGGACTGGATGTGCCAACCCAGAGCTTCCCACAGCCCATCTACAGCCCTGCGGGGGGCCGAGCATCCATTTCAGAGACCCGCATGATGAAGGGTGGGTGGTAGATGACGTTTCATTTCAGCATCAGGTGTTGTACAGAAGGCAAGTTAAATAGCATCAAGCTCTTATCATTGTTATAGGAAGGTTGTTCTGTTTTGGAAATATGGTAAAACATTTGCAGCGTTTTAGGGGGGGGCTCATTCCGCTGAGTTTTACCACATAGAACTGGATAAATAATTTAAACAAACATTTTGAACAGTTTTGCAAAATGCGCTTAATGAATTATTCAATGAGCTCTCTTTGATCATCCTCAGACACAATACTGCTGTCAACAGCACTGCAGAACTTTCTAAGTAGGTCTTAAATATTCATTTTTCCCCATTTGAGAAATAATGTGTACTCTGTCCTATCACCCGTGTTAGCATGTCTTAGAGAGAAATAGTTTCACAAGTTGTCATCTCTCCCTGTATTTGTGTTAAACTTTAAATTTAAGATTAGATTATCTCTTACATATATTTTTTTTAAAGATAAGTGTAGAAAAATGTTTGCTGTGCCAGTTAAAACCATGTCTACAATGTAAAAGTGAGTGCATCTCTGGATTCGAATAGTTACATAAAAACACAAGAGAAACAATGGAGAAGGAATGGCATTCCTGGAATGCAGTCCAGATGTATATGGGCTGGGTAAGGCTAGATAAAGTTTTAGAATAAACTCTGCAGTAATAATCACTTAAGACAAAAGGTCTCTAAAGCTCTAATTGCTGATGTAATCCTCGGGTCTTAGGGCAAGATGTCTGAAATTTAGATCAGAAATGAGTGTTATGTGATTTTGCTGACAGGTAGTGAAAGAAAATTGTGGTTATTGAAAGGGAAAGCATGAAAATTAATATTCCCGAAATTTCACATTAGGGGTGAGAAGCTGCTAAAAGGAAGCCAAGTTCCCACTGGGCTCCTTGGGGAGCCAGATTGCTCCAGATTTACATTTAATATCTGTCTGACGAAGGCAGTTTGATGCTGGATCCAGCAACAAGAAGAGAAATGAGAATAAGGGCACGAAGGAGAGCAAAACTACGGCACTAGACTTTACTATTTACCACAGTCCCTTTTTTCTGCACCTGTATGATAAAGTTGACAACAAAGGCAGTTTCCCTTTGCAACCCATTGCTGGGAGGGGGAAGGCAGAAAAAGAGGGAAGATATCCGACGTGCCAGCTCTGAATCGCTGGTTCTTGGGTGGTTTAAGGCTGGGTCTGGTTTTGCTGACTCAGCAGCAGCACGACGGCTCCACTGGGGTGGATCGTTCTGAAAAACCAAAGCAGCAGCCTGGACTGGAGCAGCAGCACGTACTAATGCAGGGTCTTGACGTGCTCCTCGCCAGCCAACAGCCCTTTGTCACCCGTTCGCCTGAAGGGCTTCTCCTTCTGCTGCCATAAAATAACTTTATTCTACAACGTTGGGAATTCAGGTAAAATCAGGCCGGATGCACAACCTCCTCGCGCCTCCGGAAACAACTGACCTTCATTGAATATTGTCCCACTGCTCCGTATCCCACTGCCAGTGTTTCCTCCCCCCGTAACGTCCCACGGAATATCAGATGGAGGGATCTGCTGGGCATTTGGCTCCCGCCGGCCGCTCCAGGGCCAGCCAGGAACTAGAGCAGGCAACAGAAATCGGACTCAGAGAGAGCTTCCTTACAGGAACGTCAGCATTCACTGTAGTCTTGAAGAGGCAGGGTAGTAATTGGAGCTCTTTGGAGGAAAAAAAACCGTATTGTATATATTTATGCAGAAAAATGCTTTTATACACCAAGCAATGAAGATGTTCGACGTTACAGGAAGGACAAACTCACTCATGTGAGGGCTCATGTGCACTTATTCAACTTGCATTTTTCTAGCTTGGAGCTTTCTGACACCCGTTAGCTCCTCTTCCTGAAGAAGCATCTCTTCCTCTAAATACAACCAAGTTAAAAAAGAAGAAAAACATTCCAGCTTTTACCAAAAACTCTCAAGCCCTTATGTGATGTGTTTTTCTTTTAAGACAAGGTGAAACTTTAAAGCTTCTGAGAGGAAGTTAGTTTAACCTCAGCATCAGAAAGCTTTGTTTGCACGTTAATGTTCTGGCATTATTTGAATTGCAAGAGCACTAGAGCTCCTACACCACTTAGAGGAGACCAAGGATGCCGGACTCCTGAGAGCCCCTGCTCTCCATCTCAGCTGCTTTGTTTCAAAGTCCTCCAAGAGTGCTGTAGAGCCAGGGGAGGACCCCAAATCCCCCCCATCACCTTTGTCTCGCTACCAGCTGAACCGTGGTGCCTGGTGGTGTAACGATCGCTGGACCTAACGAACTCCTGAGTCTGCAGTGGGCAGAGAAACTGAAGATTTCCCCCCCTCCATACGACACTGTCCATGTTTATTCCTAGCTGGGTACACAGCTGATCATTTTATATTTTTACATTTTACCAGAATTTGGATTAATATCATCCAGGCCATGCAAAGACCATCAGATTGCTCATGGAGGGTTTTTTAACTGCTATTTTTAGGCAGCAAGTGGACAAGTCACAGTATTCATTTTCAGTGCATGTCAACCCCAGATTTACATCCGTGTGTCTAGAAGGCGAAGCCTGGAATGTTTTCCCAGAGCCCCGACATTAACACCCTTGCTATAAAACTCACAGGGGTGATTATTTATTAATTTTCAATCCAACCCTTTAAGAATGAATACAAAATTGACTGGTGCAGATGTAGCACCGATTTACTAGGGCTTCAATAGTTTGCTGGTTAATCCAGCAAGGCTTCCTGGCTTTCTTTTTCCATAGAAGTAATGACCTTTCTTGCTACTTTTACACGTGTTTCCCTTTACTGTACCTGATTCTCGATTCTTCATCCACAGAGAAACGTGTCAGACAAGCCCTTGCTGCTGGGAGACGTTGGGTACATTGTGGAGGTTTTGTACTAATTGAGTTTCTGTGCATGAATGAACACAAGTAGAAGCTGCACATTACACCGAGTGTCCCCTTAGTATTCTCATTGGAATGCTCTGCAGCAGCTCCTTGCCCCGTTCAAAGACAAAATGTATAACTTAACAATTTACTCCTAAATGGGTATGCTTGACATCCCCCTCCACTTAACCCCGAATCACAGGAACCACAGTCTAAGGTAAGAGGGCAATTCAGTCCCGGTCCTCAACCAGTCTTAATAGCTCTTTTTTTGCAGCAAATGCTGCCAAATGTGGTCAAACACATACCGGGGCGGTGGTTTGGAAGTGCTGTTGGCTGCCTGCAAAGCACTAACTTGGGCTCACTGAACTTCTTTAATTTTTCAAATGCTGCAAAAAGAACTCAGGGGACAAGAAAAAAAATAAATAAATAAAAAGAGGAGGGGGGGGAGAAAGTTAAAAGGCACCCATGGAATAAACTTCAGGACCATCTGTGTGAATCCCATTGAACGGGGCTGCAGTGAGACAGTGACACACTCACACCCCTGTACCTTGACTGAGGAAGAGCCCCGGGATTCAGCCCTGGTAGATTATATTTCCAGGAAAGATTTTAGAGTAAGCTTTAAATTAGAAATGTCAGGAAATGCAGCATCTGGTACGGGATGAGGGAGTATTTTAAAGAAATGGAATGTCAAAATAAATGTCTTTGTATCTCTATCTTCCATAAGGATAAACTACTGGAAAGCTCTGGCTCACCAGCTCACACAGCACAGGTTACAGCTCAGTAAATTTATAAGTCTGCTGCTTTTTGCTGTCTTTATACACTATCAGTCCAACTCCAGCTGATTCTGGACTGAGATTAGATACAGCCCTGCTTTCCATCTGTGCTGATAAAATGGGAGAAAACGCAATGATTTCTGAAAGCTTGTAAATCCATTTTCCTTGCTGTTTATCAAGAGCTGGCGAGGGCAACGACGGAGGCAAAATCCCCAAGGTCACTCCAGCACACAGGGTGCCTCTGCTCCTGAAGGACTTCTCTTGCTCTCTCCTCAATTAGCTCATGTGGAAAAAGAAAGAGAGAAAAAGACAAAAACAAAACAAAACAAAACAAAAAAGGAGTACAGGCAGATCCAATGTTCCAAAAGAAAATAACAAGACCATGTCAAATTGCTTTATGTTCCCTTCTGAAAAAACATGCGTGTTCGAACAGGTTCTGCAAAAGTATTTGCCTCGCTCCCTCCGAACAATGGGGAAGAAGCTCCCGTGTGCGAGGGGAAACGTCACTCGGATCCGGATCGCAGGCTTCTCTTGTAGATCAGGAGGAATTCGGGGGGGGGAGGTTAAGACCTGCAGGATTTTGCAGAGGATTATACCTAACGCTTACAAGCAAGCTATATCTCCTAATGACAATTATTACATGGGACCTGGATCCACTAGAGCATATGTCTATTACTCACCAATATAAAAGTTATTGTAACCTTTTTGCAAAGCAAATTGCCTTCCAGGTACCCCATCCTCCATGGAAATTGGATTATCTGGGATTCTGGGATGCAATTATCCAAACCTCTACTGATACAGACTCCCAACAGACTCCCATCTATTTAAAAGTCTGTTTCATATTCCATGAGGTTTGTTTTCAGTTCCTGGTGACAACAAAACTTTCTTGTGAGGTCTATCTGGGTCAAGTTTTCAATCTGTTTTTATGAACAAAATTTACTTGGGAACGTTGTGATGTGATGAATGTGAGCTTAAGTATCTGTCAATAAAAGCCAATTCATTCTTCGGTATCAATATGGATTCAGTTTTGCTTACAAGCTGCACTAAAAGCTTAATCTTACTAAATCTTCAAGCTATATGTACAGAGAAAAAAAAAAAGAAAAACAAGTTTGCAGAAACCTGGCACTCAAATGCTTAAATCTTCAGAGTCTGTGAATTCGGAGAGGCAAAGCCAGAGCTGGGGCTTTGCAATCTCTCAAGCCGATCAATACAAGAGATAAGCACGAGACACGGAGAGATAAATGCAAGAGAGAAACGGAGGTACCCAGGTCATCAGCTTTGAAAACCAAACTCTATAATGCGATGGATTTCGATTGCTTCCTTGGCCACATGCCTTTGCTGAAGCAGATGCCTGCAGGGCCAGGAATGCAGTCGATAAATAGGCTGGAAAGTGTGAACTTCTACTGTACGAACCTGCAGGGTTTGCTGGCCGACCAGCGCTGATGCTGAGGAAGCAGAATGCTGCCAACAATGTGTTTTGCTGCCTTGATGCCCAGAACGGTTGTGGCAGAGGCAGTTTTCCTCAGCTGTTGGGTCTCAGTGGCGTTTCTGGGCTCCAGCCATGGCACTGCCCCCAGGAGGAGGCACACGCATGGCCCAACTTGGCCACCGAGCCAACCCATACCTGTGGCTTAGCCAGCAGAAGAGACCAGGAGGGAGACAGGCAGCATCTCTCTTGTGAAGAGAGGCTGAGAGAGTTGGGGGTGTTCAGCCTGGAGAAGAGAAGGCTCTGGGGAGACCTTAGCCTTCCAGTACCTGAAGGGCTCCAGGAGAGATGGGGAGGGACTCCTGATCAGGGAGGGGAGCCCTAGGAGGAAGGGGAATGGTTTTAAACCGAAAGAGGGGAGATGGAGGTGAGATGTGGGGAAGAACTTCTTTGGTGTGAGGGTGGTGAGAGCCTGGCCCAGGTTGCCCAGAGAAGCTGTGGCTGC
>JAOXNO010000070.1:1410813-1421760 GCA_028565335.1 Limnodromus scolopaceus
TGATCTAGAGGAATCATCTCTGCTTGAGGCTCTCTGCATGTTGACAGCAAAGGTGTTAACAGGGTAAGGACAATAACAGGGACAATGGGACAGCTCCCTCTACATGCGGTTGAGGACTATCCCCAAGAAACATGGGGTGATCCATGAGAAGGCAGATAAATAGCAGCTGCGCACTCTGCAGACACCAGCACAGATGGAGGTTACCAACCTACGGGTGTCTCTTCCAGTTCTGCAAGAAGAGAAAAAAAAAAACAAACCAACCTGCAAATTGGAGGAATCACAGTGAAAAGGGAGAAAATAAACACCAAGGATGGCAAGATAATTATAAAAGTATGTTGCACACATTCACAGCAGTGAAGCTTTCTCATCTGTGAAGGAACACAAAGTAAATGTTCACTTCAGAAAACCACATGGGAAATGCCAACAAAGGCTGGTATAACACCGTGTCCTTCCTTTATTTGCAGTAGCATAAAGATCTTTTTATCACACGTTCTAATCTTGCTTAGCATTTAATAGGACAGTGTGCTGGGATATCCACTCTGCTATTTACTATTTAATTAATTTGACAGAAGTCCAAAAATACCGAAGGCAAAACAGTGTATCAATATTTACTGTACTGATTCACTGGAATTAAAATACTGTAAAAACATAACTGTGCACAGACACCGTTTGTCTTGGCCAACAAAATATTTTGAAGGTTCATGTTCAAAACACAGGTTTGGAGTAAAATTATCACTGAAAGGTATTGATCAAGCTGTTCTGTTCCTAGTTTTGTCTGATACCACAAAATATTTTGAACAACTTCATTGCCTATGGGATGTTAATGATCAAGACAAGGTTAGAAAAACAAAGGCTGACACTGATAATTAAATAAATATTGCCATTAACACACTGGAATCTGGAATTTCTATTGGCCAAAGCTGGACATTTCAGTAGAAGGATGAAGGGAAAGATGGAAATGCAACACCAATTTCTAATATGGCAGAATCTTACCCAATTGTTTCTGTGCAATCTTTTCTCTTCTCTAAAATGAGTAGAAAATATTAGAGCTCATGAGTGAAAGATCACATCAGAATCTTGCAAAAGACAACTGATGCATCCAAATGATAGGGGCTTTGATCTGGAGGATGCAGAGAATATGAAGACATTAACTGAAGGCTTAACAAGTCACTGAAAAACTCCTCCTTTAATCCAGGTTTTTCTCAAGAGCACTTCAATCTGGGTTTCATTCTCGAGCAAGTATTACTCATTAACTGCATCACAGGAGCTCTCTATTGGCAGCCTGTCCCCGAACTGAAGTGCCCAAGTATCAAAAAAAAAAAAAAATCAAATGCAGTATAACATTTCAATAGAGTATAGTTCCATTAAAAACATGGGGGAGGGAGCATGTGCTTTAAGGAAGCAGTGAAATCCAAGAAAAAAAAAGGTTGCATTAAGAGTGACCTTTACAGAAAAGATTCTTGGAAGAATCCATCAAGAAAGTCCTTAGATGCTGTTTTTATGTACCATGGCCATGATCCTTCTCTAGTACTCTGTAAGCCCATCCAGTCCCCAACACACTAATGAAGGCGTGGTGTCTCCATCACAACACCACAGTGCTGCTCTCTCTCCTCCTTCTCCATGTGCTGGCAGGTCTAAAGTGATGTGTATGGTCCCAGTGCTTGAGTGGAGGAGCCTCCGGCACAAGTGGGAAGGTGTCCTTGGCCAGGATGGGGTGGGCAGGTGTCCTTGGCCAGGATGGCCAAAGTTAGGGGGCTTGTGAGAAAAATGGACTTAAGGTGGAGGAGGGTCACTGGTGAGTGCTAGAAGGGAAGTCCACAAGTTTGAGAAGCAAGTGTGTGAAAAAGGAGTTCACCAGCACACAGGGTATATAATTACTAATCCACTTTTCTTAGGCAGGCAGGTATCAGGACTACATCTCAGACATGTGTTTTCTTTTTTAAAAAAAAAGAAAGATAAGTAAGAGATATGGTATCTCTAAAACAGATACAGAGGTTTCTAATTGCCCACAGCAGGGGTGAGCCACTGGGCATCGCTCCACATGTCTGTGGTGGCCTGAATTTGACTGTCAGTCCCTGCTTTTGTGGCCAGTGCACATCAGTGTTTTGTTTGGTTCACGTTCTGTAAATTTGGTCAGTTGGGCAGGATCTAAATCAGGTCAAGGGAACCACAGCTCCCCACTGCCCTGGCTGGAAACCAGGATCTCCAGACAGGCAGCTGGGGAGAGCAGGGGAGAGTGCTTGTTTAGCACATTCCTGAAAGGCACTGACTATCTACAGCCATTTTCTAGTGGTTCTCCTCAAATCGACCCAGGAATGTGCTGATGGGCCGTGCAGGTAGGGCCAACCTCACGGAGAGGACCTTCAGTACATGGCCGGGAATGTAATGTCCCTTGGAGAGCTGCAGGGACAACCATCTGCATCGGGAAGCATCACAGACCAGCGCTCCCCTGCACATAATTTGTTATTAACTCCTAAATTAAGCACGCTTAATTGCTTAGCCCCCTTCTGCTTTGTGTCAGGAATAAATCTTGTGCAACCATATGAAATAAAAGGAGGTGACAGAGGAAGAGCAGGGTGCTGGAGTGTCACCAAGAAGCCAGCACTCACACCAGCTGGGGAGGTTGTGCTTTTAGGCTTCCCGAGCCTCTGGCCTGAGCCGAAGCAAAGCAGCGTTTCTCTCTTTTTGCTGGATCACTGAGTCTGAGGGAGGAAATAGGTTGGTTGAGAAACTGCTTTTCACAGAAGAGCCAACATCCTCCAGGATGGAGCACTTAGAAAAACTTTGCATGAATTAGCAAGCAAATGTGAGGCTGGAACAAGTAAAGAGGGACAGAACTTGTCAGTTTGTCATTCGTGCAATAATCCTGTCAAATGTGAAATTTACTAAATCGGTGAATTTTGGCTTTGTTTTTGGAAGGAAGGAAGAGGGATGTTTTACTTTGTTTCTGCTGCATTTGTATTTTTCAAAACTGGAGAAACAACCTTATTATTTATGATCATTTTTCATCTTTGGAATATCACGTGGCAATTTCAGGATCCTCTATGAGTTCCATACGGATGTGTAGCATCTGAACAACCCAACTGGCCATTTCCTTCACTAATAGGGAGAATACATAAATTCAATGTCATTACATATTGAGAGCAACCACCAATGCCAGTTTCAGTTCTTCATTAATTTAAAACCTGGCTGGAATACAAATCAAATCATAACCCTATCTTTTGTGAGACAGTCCAACCTGTTCCAGTTCTGGGTCTTTTACAAAAAACTTCATTCCAAAAAGTCCATTAGAGTCTCAAGATCTAGTGTTATGAAAGGATAAAGAACTGCTCAAATTACCAAAAAAGGCTCTCAAAAGACTAGTCTGTCTTCTGATTCCTTGGAAAGGGAAAAATTAAATTCACCCCAATTACATATACATATGGTACTACAAGCAACACTGCAATACTTGTGACAGGTTGGTGTAGGTGCCAGCCATCTTATACCCCTACCAGGAAAATGCAAATAGTTAAGAGCATAAGTTGTTGCATTTATGGTGATGGAATGGGGACCCAAATCAAGAACTGGAGCTCTACAGAGCATAAGAAATGGCACCTTGATTGTCACCCAACAAAGCATCTTTGTTTGAGAGTTACTGAACTCACTGGCAGAGCTCAGAAATAAGTCCAAGTTTTCAGATTTAAAACTGACACGGAAAAGCACATAGTTTCTGATCTGTGAAGTCAGACGGAGGAGCTGTTATCTGAAATAGTGCACAGCGTCTGAGTAATCTGCCAGACTTAACACATCCTGCCTCAGGAGCCCAGGTGGGAAACTTTACTATAAGGAACAAAATGAAATGCAAAAATACCTGCTAATAGTTCAACTAGTGCGTCATCAACACTCCACAAATAAAGCTGTTAAACTACACGTATCTCCACTGCTGTAACCGCTATGCCAGCTGGAAAAAGTCTGTAAGGATAGGTTTGGGGAAACAGGACTTCCATCACCTGTCCTAATTAGGGCTAGATCATAAGACGGACCGATTTTTCTGCATTAAACAAAGCAAGGAGCTAGAGTGAGTCATTGGCTGTAGAGTTATGGAAGAAATCCTGAGCCTCTGCTGGGTGCAACACACGTCCACGAAGACCATCTCATGCAGGAGGAGCAACTGACATCCAGGCACTGATCCGGAACAGATAAGCAAGCAATTCGGGAAGAAAAACACATCCCATCTCCCCGGGAGGACGTTGTTTCAAGATCAGAAGGATCCAAGTTCTCTCCTCTTTAGACACTCTAAAGCTTTTCTGGCAGATTCTCCCTCCCGCCGGCTGTGCCAGGTTCAACCACTTATCACAAGCTGGAGGGGGATGTTTCCCCACATTTATATTTGGCACGAGAATTTTCAGCTCGAAATGATGGAGCTGTTACAGAGGTAGCGCTTACGAGAGCAACATCCTCCCAGATGGCCTCATAAAAGAGGGAGAGGATGAGCTTGTCTCGCTGACGGGAATTGCCAAGTCGGCGGAGCTAAAGAGCAGGTTCTGAAAAGAAAAGGTCACGTTGCATCACATAAGAGCTGCCCTCCCCGGGACAATAGGCAGCCTTCATCCAGCATCACTCAAATCAACAAGAGGTTTTCCAATGACTTGAACAGCAGCAAGATCAAACTTCTGAGGACACCATCTAATGCCAGGGAAGATAACAGGAGTCTTTCTAATCACTGGGATGGGCTTTACATCAGTCCCTAAATGACTAAGACATGGATCTGTGCCTGGAGAGAGGAAATCCTAAAAGGAATAAAAGCATGGTGTTGCCGGTAGATGACCTTACATTAGTTTAATTTTCACATTTCCCGGGTGCACGAGCAGTGATGTCTTCTGTAAGGATTTTGAAAGCAATCAACAGAGCCAGGTGAAGTTTTGTCTCGCACAGATGCCTCTTTGGAAAGGTTTGTAGATATCAAAGCCAGCTCAAAAGCTGCCATCGTCCGGCAGCAGAACCTGATACTAAACCACACAGGGGTTCCTGGTAGGAGTAATATTGATGGCCTGCCACCCACCAGAGAGACAGAAGCCCAGCTCCCACCAAGAGAGAGTGTTGGCCGTGGGAAACTGGCACTTATTTTCTTTTGGGGGCAGCTGAGAAGGATGGATAACGCACAACGTGAGTGCCACTTTCCTGCCAGCTGCCATTCAGAAAAACCAGGAACCTCTTCCTGCTGCATCAGCTCTTGGGAGAGACCGACAGCAAGCAGCTACACAAGAGCCTTGCAATACACAATTGCATAAATTTTTGCTGTTTAGTGACAAGGCTGTGGGAGTTTTTGCCAAAATAAAAAAAAAAAAAATCACCCAGACAACGCCTCCTCTCTCTATCCTTGCTTCCCTTCACTGCTGAAAAGTATGATGCACTGGTATGTGATAAGGGTTCAGCTTCCAGACAGTTAAAAATTCCCAGTTGGAAATCAAATCCAGACAAATCTAATGAAAAAATAAGCCGACTCTTCTAAGTGATGCTGATGCTGGTTAACCACTGGAACATCTTGGCTTGGCCTAGTATGTGTCAGTAGACTTGTAATGCATATTCCTCTGGGTACCTGCTAATATCTGATTTGGGAAGGGTCTAGGATAAAGTCTCAAAAAATAAAAATCATTGATGATGGACCCAAATTGACAGGAATATGTTTTCAGAAGTGAAGCTGGTCTTCCAGACAGGGCTGCATTGCAACCCTCAGCTGTTTCACATAATCTTGGTGGCAAAATGCTCGACCCATGAAATTGAGCTTAATTTTCTCTAGGGCAACAATATCCTGAAATTACAGCCCGTACCCTTGTGGCTGACATTTCATCTTATAGTGAGGTATTTCAAACCACAAGGACGCCATTTGCACATGTTACCAGATTCATATGCATTTCCTGCTGTCTCTGACGAAAGATTTATAGCTTGATTTTGTGAGGTTTTTTTTCTGGTGAGTTTATTGGGAATATCTTGATAAATAGGGCATTCATTGGATTATCCTACATCAGCCATAAACTGCTTCAAAACTGAAGATGCCTGTTGTCAAAGGAAGATTTCTCTCCACCCTACTTTATACACAGAAGTTACTTCTTGTACTTGTATAGGAACCTCCCTGCACTAAGGCAGATGCAACATGACTAATAGGCTCATCATGACTAATAGGTTCACCCCAGTTACAGCACATTAGTCAAATCAAGTATTCCTTTTCACCAGACATGACACATCATGATGTGTAAGGCTGGGAATTTTGAAAGATAATGTTAGTGATAGACTGCACCCTGATGCAACATCTCAAAATGCAATTTTAACTATCTCCGGGGTAACCATGTGGAATTTCTCCTGGGAAGCCTTGGGCCAGGATCTCTGCTGACTCCCCTGGGTGAGCATCAGGTGTTCGTGAGGATATTGCTTTGCAGTGTCCAGGTCGTCTTGTTACACAGGGGATGTTTTTAGAAGCTCGGTCAGACAGGTTGGTTTCCGAGCTTATTCGGATTAAGGTTTGAGATGGAATCATGCCTTAGGTAAAATGCTTACAAAGATCAAACCTTTGAGTAGCTTTTAACTAGGATTAAAAGGTGAATAAAACAGGAAAAAGCAAAGTAAGCACCCAGCAAGAGGGTCAGTCAGTGTGGCTCTGGAGCGGGGAGTTCCTCAGTGGCTGTTCCAGCAAGGCACTGAGGATACCTGTCTGATATCATGAGAGGTGGGTGCACCTGACTTAGGTTTATAGCAACACTTCATATAGAAAAAGAAATAGGTTTTTTTAAAAGAAAAAACCACAAGAATCTGTTAGTTACGAAAACAAAAACTAGTTACTTTCTGCCACAGCCACAATCCCATTCTCCTACTTCTCTCACCCCCTATCCCAAAATACATCATTTTAGACAAAGAAGTATCACCTTTCCTTTAGCCCTCACAGCCCAAGCCATGGTTTCTTCTTTGAGTTTCAACACACAGAGTCCTGCAAAGGAGCGTAGAGTGGGGATCTGAAGCTTTGCCATGAGAGCACCCGTGTCTCTTAGACAGCTTCAGGACTCCGAAGTTTTATGTGAAAACCTCAACTCTTTGGCATTTCTAGATACTAAATCCCAAATCGTAGCATTTTGACTGGCACTGGTAGGCCGTCACTGGTTTGCTGTTAATTACTCCCTAGAGGTGTCCGTGATCACTCTGGCTTGTGGCATTCATGAAATGTGCAGAGTGAGACATATGTAGGCTGACGGGAACATTTCCTTCTGACCTTTGCAAATGTAAATGGTGATGTGGTGGTCACACTGATGGTCAATTTGTTTTGGGGATCCTTTCTTCATTATTTCTGCTGCTTGATGCCATAAGGCTAACTGGTGTGGAAGTTAATGGCAAAAAACTCTCCTAAGCTGCAGTTAAGTATGACATAATGAAGACATCAATTAACTTAGGGCAAGCATTTATGATTAACTATGAAAATCAGTAGCATTCAGTGGTGCATAGCAGCAGAGGGAAGACAGTCTTCCAGACCATTATTTCACTACAAGGTCATAATCTCACAGCAATTTCTTCAGTGTCCTGACTGAGAAAATATAAATTTTCAGTAGAGCTTTTATTTTGGGTGTTACTGCATTTGTAATATCAGAAAAGGACATTACCTTTTCACATAACTCTCTATAGATGTGACTCTGCTTTCTAAATCTTTATTGAAGCATCAGAAGAGATGTTACATGCTATAGATTGCGACTGCTAGCTGATATTACTGCATAGTTGAGATAAATATGCACTCTATTCAGGTATTTACCAAGAGGAGCAGAAAAATATCTATTCGGATATTTACCAAGAGGAGCAGAAAAATTATCTACTGATTCCTGCATTTATAAACCATCTCACAATCTTAGAAAGGGGGTCAGGGAGAAATCTTGATAGGAACAAGAGATTTATGGATAGCTACGCTTCAGCCTGGATAAGAATTTGAAAGATGATGAGGTAGCAGAAAAGGAGATTCTGTTGAGAGCTGGTTTCCCTCAGCAGAGACCTTGTAGACACAAGGCAGAGAAAAAAACAGCCTGTTTGTGTCCAGCTCTGATCCAGCTCACCTGGCCAAGAGGTCAACCCACCGCCCATAGAGGCTGGCAGACCTTGGGTATCCAGCCCAGCCTTTACTCCGGGTGACTAATGGTGAGAAAGACAGTGACAAGTCGGAGGGTGTTCAGCAGAGAGCAGCAAGAGTATTACAAGGTGAGAGGAATTGAATTATAGGGAGAGATTATAACAAAAATGAAATATTGCTCTAGGCCAGGTCTGTGCCTAGAGCAAAACTTAACACATATAGAGCTGCACTGATTTAAATTAGTCAAGGTTTTAGCTTCTATTATCCTTACTCACTTTGCACAGAACATTTTGGACATTGGGTTGTTATATGGAAGTCAAAGGGAATGTTTTACCTCTTCTCAGACCAGGATCTTAACAGATTATCAACAGGAAGAAATCAGTTTGGTTTTTGAAGTACAAAAGCTGTAGCCAGTGGCAGAGATTTCTGCAGAAATTAAGAGGGAAAAAAAATCACACAAAGTGTCAGTTAAGATCTTGAAAACTGGGATTTGTTAAGGCCTAAAATTGAGGAATGTTGTTCCTCTACCACCAAAAGGTTCACTGGCCTGAGTGAGAGCTGTTGGTGCTAAAGGCTGAGCAAGGTGTCCCATGTAGACCTCACTTGTGTAAAACAAGTGTCAACCCAGCAGCAGAAACACAGCTAAATGCCTTGATAGCGACAAAGGCAAGAAAAGCCACAGCAGGATAGAAGGGAATACCACAGTGAGAGGGAAAATGAGGTCTGCAGCACTCACACGTACAGATATTCATAGTTCCCCCTACCAACCCTTAGCAGATTGCTTGTTACGGAGCTAACAGGTCAGTAGACTGGTTACAACAATAGCTCTGTAGCCTCTGTGATCTACTGCTGAGCTTCTGATCAAATGCTGCTCACACAGTGCCTAATAACCATTTCAGAGCTCATTTCTAAAACTGCACAGAACATTTTATAAATGGAAGTGCACCATAACATGCCGTTGCCGAAGGTGTCTCAGTTGCTCTTGAAAAAAGGTCCACCATGAGGGAAGCAAGTGTAGCTCAACATCTAAATAGCCCAGACAAGCAGTAACAGCCAGAAAAATGCATAAAATTCCACTTGCAGCAGCTGCCAAAAAAATAAAATAAATAAGAGCAGACTTACTTCACCCATTAAATCCATCAACCCCTAGGAGATCCATTAACAAACCTACTCTCAACACCCCAAGGGTCCCACTCCCCAGGATGTTTTGCGCTGTGGCCAGAACTGCCCTACCCAGTAACGTGCAGAGGTGTCTCCCCTTGCTCCTTCGGCAGGAACCGAGGCTCTCCACAATGAATATTATTTTTTTCCCCCCTCCCTGTGCTGTGGCCAAGCATCCTGCATGCTGCGTCTTCTCCGCACACTTCATCAGAGGGGGGGCTGGCTGCGGCGGTGCCACCCCTCCCTCTGTGCTCCCATCCAGGGCTGGGGAGCTGGGAGCTCGAGCGCAAGGTGTCAGACCTGGCCGGGGAGCGGTGCTGGCAGCCTGCTCTGCTCCGCTTGGCTCCAGGAGAGAAAATCTCCGACAGTTTGTAGCCCTTTTACAGGAATCCTGCAGGCTGCGTCCCCCCGGGAGACATGAAGGTTAGAAGTGCCTGTGTAATGAGTCCCTCGCTGCCTGGTGGGACTGGTGTAGGACTTGCTGTGAACATAATTTTCCACAGCTCTGGGACATTTTGGGGTAGGATAACCTGTAATGAGCTGATGCTGACACACAAGGTGCCAGACACTGTTGCACCCAGGCGAAGTCCCCGTCCTTTGCTACTCTGAAGGTCAGTGCCGCGTGTGACCACTCCAGCTCAATGTCCCACCATCCCCTATTGAACTTCCTCAAGCCTATGCCATGTATCAGTCTCCAGTTCATGGAGAGTACCTTCTCTTTGTGCCCATGGTCTCCTGTTGTCATCCAAAAAGACACTGCAGAACATGGGGAGTATGGTTATGAGCTTGTCTCTTACTGTTTTTCATTATGTTCTGCATAAGAATGGTTGATTCCTGGTTGCTGTCATATTTTCACTAGGTATCTAGAGATATAAACATAAATCAAAGCAATGTTTCCCGTGGTACAGGCAAATCAAACCAGCAATTATTTTCTCATTTCATTTTTAACCACTGAACTCCTGTTTTATCTCCAGATAATGATGAATTTGGTTCTGACACCAGAGGTCCACACACTCCTGCTGTACTCATTCAGCGCGGAGCACAAATAAGTTACTTGTTAATATATGAACTGTCATGTAAGAAGCCACAATTATGCATGATTCACCCCTACAAGCTATGTAAATCTGTGCTGTGTGTATATGATAACAAATGACTGTTACTTGATGGGAAAACCCAGGTGCCAAGAGCTAGGACTCTCTGTGCTGCGGATGTCAGATACGGCATCGGTGTTAACACCTCCACCAACCCTTACCTTCAGGTAGATGCGTTTCCAGAGGCTTATCGAGCATCCTCCATCACCACAGCCTGTCAGGGGGCTGGCTGGGAGCCAGGCCAGGTCCCGAGCACACGGCGGTGTTGGGTAGGAAGGTGGGGGAGCAGGGAAAGGACGTGCCTCCTTCCACAGACCGAAATGTTCTTTCAGCTTTACATGGCCAAAATTTGGACCCATGCCTGTTTGCGCCACAGCAGTTATTCAATGGTGGTGACACACCATAACAGAGCTCTACCACCTGTTCATGGAGCAGCAGGGCCGTGGGTCTCGCTGGAGACGGCCACTGGCGAGGGAATCATGGAATCACAGAACGGTTTGGGTTGGAAGGGATGTTAAAGATCACTCGGTTCCACCCACTCCTGCCCTGGGCAGGGACACCTCCCACCAGACCAGGTTGCTCAAAGCCCCCTCCAACCTGGCCTTGAACCCCTCC
>JAOXNO010000070.1:1422086-1435046 GCA_028565335.1 Limnodromus scolopaceus
TTCTTCCCCACATCTCATCTCCATCTCCCCTCTTTCAGTGTCAAACCCTTCCCCCTCCTCCTAGGGCTCCCCTCCCTAATCCAGAGTCCCTCCCCAGCTTTCCTGGAGCCCCTTGAGGGACTGGAAGGGGCTCTAAGGTCTCCCCGGAGTCTTTTCTTCTCCAGGCTGAAGAACCCCAACTCTCTTGAGCAGCTTCATTCCCATCTGTGCCCAGCCTGGTTCCTGCCCCCCCGTGCCAGGGACAGGCGGCAGAGGTGAGTCTGAATTACCGACAGAGCAAGAATGCGAAATTATACTCTTCATCCAGAGAATAATTATGCAAATCCACCAGTTGCTGGACACATCCTGACCACTTCAAAGTAAAATTAAAGGTTATGGTGGTGGAGAGCTTCATATCAGCACAATTTTTAACATTTTGGAACCTTGATGAAGCAGCTATTAAAAATAGTGTTTTGTACTATTTGGCTCTGATTTATTAATGTTATAAATTATAGTGTAGACCACCCTGTAATCGAGTGCTTGTGAGCCCTGTGTGTAACACCTTGAAAATGAGCAAGTCGGTAGGTAACAGAAGCAGTTTCCTTCTTTAGATAAAAATGTAGAGGCTTGAAACACAAGCCAGAGCAGTCCAAGGGTCAGAGTGAAAAAAACTTGCTTTTGCTCACAGGTTTTGAATTCTTCTTCGTGCCATTCTGTTAGTTATGGTATTGGATAACATCTTTGGTGTTTTCTTAGCCCCCGGTGGACAGTAACACACAAACCCAGGCTCCACACACAATTGGAATAATCTGTGCCTTGGGGAGACAAAGGGGTGCATTGAGCCCCCGTTACCCTGTGTAAATAGGAGCGGGCACGGCGCCACTCCGGACAGGGGATACATTTTGAGATGTGTCCCCCGTTCTCACCCACACAAAGGAAAAAAAAAAGGACCACTTCATTTTTCCTGCTCCTTGCTACAATGCTTCATGCTGTAAAGGCTGGGAAAAAAAATAATTAAAAATCACTGATTTCTTTCCTTTGAAAGGAATAAAAATGCTTCTAATTTGTGCTCCCAGTAGGGGAAGAAGCTGGTGGGCAGCATGAGCGAAACGCTGATTAGGCTGACGGTGCAAAGACATAGCAAGAGACTGGAGATAATTACGCCAGACACATTGCATTCATTGTAAGGTGCTATTTGCGGGGCTTCTCATCTTCTGAAAACTTTAATTGTCTGAAAATGACTTAGAAGTGAGAGCGTATCCAGGTGATACCCTGACAGGTCAGGTCTCTCTCAGGTATTTTGGTATTGTCAATCACAGCTACATGCCGACACCAGAGCATGCCATAACTCGGTTTGATCTCCCTTTTCCTCTCCCCTCTCGCCCTGCACGACCAGGTGTGCGGGGCTGCCGAAGCAGGTTCCCCTCCGACTGCTCCTGGTGCACTCTTGGCACTTGATTTACAGATGAAAGATGAATATATGTGGCCACATCCACACAAAGGAAGAGCAGATCTTTGGCTTTCTCTCTGCTGTACAAGTTTTGCGGGGCAATCGCTTGTCAATCACGCTCCATTCCTGTTCACGTCCCCGAGGTGCAGTTTTGATTCGGGGAAACACAATGTACTTTGCTCTGTACCCTGAGGAACAGCATGTGCATCAGGAAACTATCTCTTTATCTCCGCATTCGTAGTGCCTCCACTTCCAGTTTCAGAGCTGCTCGCAGATTCTTTATGGTGTTTCTCCCTGCAGAACATGCTTAGTTAGCAACAGCATCTTAGATTCACAGATTTGCAACTAAGACTCAAAAAAGAATGAAATTTCAAAGATCTTTAGGTTTCTACATTGCATTATCTAGTTTAATTTTGAAAACACTGAAGATCCAGATCTCCATGACCTGCCCAAGGTCACACTGGGAGTCAGTGGTAGAGCCAAGATCTGAACTGCAACCTCTGAAAAATTTGGAGGAAAGGACTTTCAATCCTTCCATAACATGTGCATTGGATTTCTAACCAAATAGGCTGATGGACCCTGAATACTCCAGGCTACAGGAACCAGACCACTGAAGGTCAGGTAAACACTTCCCAGAGTGGCCTTAGTGAGTCCCTCAAGTGTTTAGCCAAAATGTGCTGTACTTCTGCTCTTCCACAGGATGTCCCTTGAATAATGTCTGGCTGAAGGAGGTTTTTTTAACTGCTTTAGGAACAGCCACATCAAGACAGCAGCATTTGATGTGCAGCTCCCACTCGTGCCCAAGGCAAATGTGCATTGTCAGAGCCCTTGTTCCGCAGGAAGGGAGTGAGAGCAGGGTGGCTCTTACCTCCTGTAGATAGAAAAAAATGCTAGGAAGACCACAGCAATGCAGGACCATCATTGCAATGACCTGGTTACAAACAACAACAAGGTCCTCCCGAGAGCAGCACCCCTCAATCAGAGAAACCTGCTCTCCATCCCCCAGAGAAGGCAGTAGGGGACATTCATTTCCAAGCCTGTGGTCCAAAGCCCATGAAACCAGCAGCAGAAAGCAGTATGGCATCCTCTCCAGAAGAGAAATGGCTGTCAGAGACACAGTTGGCAACTCAGCCAAGTGGCCCAGACAAAAGGAGATCCAAAAGATGTCCAAAGTCCTGACCTCCTCACTGAACCAATGAAGATGTTTTTCTTTTTGATAGTTTTTTTTTCATGGCAGCCTGGGAGCATGGTAGAAAACTCGCCAGGGTGATTGCCTCTTCCTTCCTTGTTTTTCCTCTCAAGCCTGGATTAATGTTTTTGTTTGGAGGGCTTGCTAACAAACTGAGGTTTTCATCTTAGAAGGTCTGCTAATAGTACAGGACGTTCCCCTGCATTTGTGATTTCAATGCAGGGTTTTCTTTAGAGAGTGAGGAATTTTTTTATTAGAACCAGCCAGCCTACAGAACTGAACTGTACCTAAAAATAGAAGGGATTGCTTTTTTTTTCAGATGTTAAAAATAGAGATGCATAGAAATGGTCACGTATAGGCTGCTTTTTACAGGAAGGCAGAGGTGCTCCGAGTGGAAACACTTGCTATCTGCCATCTAGCCGAGAAACGTAGCATTTCACAGGGCCATGAGCTGCCGCTGGTGAAGAACAGAGAAGAATAGAGTAGCCCTGGATGGTCTGAAAACTGAACTGATACCATGCTGACATACACACGTTTCCAGGGAAAGAAGGAGACATTTGGCCTTGTGAAGCATAAGCACATCCAGCTCTTCAAAGACGGGGAGGTGCAATAGGATGGATGAAGCGGGATCATCCCACATTACTACTGAGCTCACCTAGTTCTCCTGCTGGTGGAACCTACCTCCATCCTTGCTCTGAGCACTGTGGAAAGTTGTATTCCTTCCAGTTTTGCTGAAAAAAAAATTATCAAGCCCACTATTTTTCCCTCTGCAGAATCCCTCAGTGTCCACCCACGTCACTCAGGCCAAGCAAGGAGGAGAAAACACAGGTCCCAGTGGGGAGAAATGCTCCCAGAGATGCTTTCAAAAGCAAATAAAACTCACACCCATTTAGAAAGCTGCATCCTCTGCTAAGCCCTGTCTTTTTGGGTGATCTGGCGAGCTGAAGATTGTATAAAGACAGATGGATTGTGTTTGCTGGGCTCTTCTTATTCCATGTTCCTCACAGTTAATTCATGGTCCTATTAATCTGCCATATTATAGCTGAGATGTTCAAAGCTGTTAAAGTGATTTATATAAAAAGTTACCAATAACTGGAATGGGAACTTGGCGTCTAGATCAGTTAAAAGGGGAAAAAATATGAGCCCAGAGGTCTATATGCCATTTGAAATCTGCTGTATTCATAGTTTCTGTTAAGTATTAATAGCTTATTTCAAATGCAAAAACCCTCCACCCTTATTTTAAAGGATATTTGCAGTAACTAACTGCCCCATAAAGACTCAAGGTAGATTTCACACAGCAGGGCTCAGGGGGTAAGAAACACTGAAATATGCTACCCCAACTCATCTAAATTAGTAACTGACTTCTTTTTTTTTCTTTTCTTTCTTTTCCTTGAGCATTATAAATGGTTCACCAAGTTCTTAAGATACATTAACCATCACCTCCCCAACCTCCCACCACCACATAAATCCCACCCTGGAGAACCAGCTGTGCCTCAAAAAATCTCAGGTCAAGCATTCATGACATTTTATGAGATGTCAGCACTGTGTGTCAAATTCAGTCCCCGATTACCTCCAGTTTAGAGACACTCATATTTCCATCAAAGGATCCGATACTCCTTGATTTAATGGCTGGGGCAGCTAAGCTTTTATTGCCATATAGATGTCCTTTCAGCTACAGTTATGTGAAGCAGCCACAGCAAGGTTCAATCCTCTTTGATACCAGGAAAAGAAAATGGCCCACAACCGCCTAATGTCTCGTGGAGCTCGGCATGCTGCTTGACCTCCTGGTCCATGAGGACTAAGATCCAGAATAAGAGCTTCCTTCCAAGAGAGAGCAGAAAAGAAGCTTAAAAAACAACCATGGGACATAGAAAACGGAATGCCTTCTGCCTGGTGTGATCCTCTTTCCCTTGCATGACTGTTCCCTGTACAGATGAAAGGAGGGATAGATGCACAAACACATAACCAGACCTGGACTGAAGATACACCCAACTGATGTAGCAATTTCCCATATGATCATCAGTTATGCAGAGGAAAGATTTTGACTAGGACCTCTGAGATGGTCTCAGGAGTTGGAACAAACAGAATGGATTGTGGATCCACTGTGGCATATGGAATTGCTGGAGATTGTATTATTGTAATTGTGATTGTATTATGGAGATTGCATAAATCCATCCACTGTGGATGGATTTGCTGGAGAAGGAGGTCCCATCATTTGGTTTCCTACTCCTTTAACTAATTGTAAATTGCCTACCAGCCATGCTAAAATGCACTTCTGAACAAGTGCTGGTCTGTGCTACGTAGAGCTAGGGTATTCTTGTTCTTTAAAAGTGAAATGTAAAAATCCTGATGATTTCCAGAAAAAAAATTAGTTCATTACACTGTTTATGCCTAGATGCACCATATATTTATAGCCACATATATATTCCAAAAGCAAAGCTGAGGTTATGTTTTGTTTTATGTAACTATAGATAGATTTGGCAGGGAATCATTACACGAATGATGTTCCTTTTGAAATGACATTGGTCCCCTGAAACAGAGTAAATAATAAACAATACAAACAATACATTTGTGAAGAGAAGTATTCCCGTCACCGGCAGTAGCTCCAAACTGAATACCTCCCTCTTAACTCTGAAGCTACAAGTCAAAGGGCTGTTCCTGAACTTCATGGCCACTGAATCAGCAGCATCTCCTGAGCAGACAGAGAATGAAGTGCTGTAAGAGACGGCACGGGGAGGTGGGAACTCTGCGACTGCATCTTCTGATACAAAGCGTTTGCCCCTGAGAATTTAGAAGCCGAAGGAGAAGCTTCCCTTCATCCCCTGAATGATGCCTTTGTGTCTACCATGTGCATAATTGATTGTAAGCAAACTATACGTGCCCAACTCAAAGCTGCTTCATACACAGGACCACATGAGAGGAGCTGCAGGCCACGGAAAGACCAGAGCTGATCTAGGCTTCAATTATGGATGAGAAACTTCTTCAGTATAAATAAACTTGCTGGTTCACCACTGTACACAGAAACCTCTAAATATAATAATTGAATATTCAGAGGCAGAAATCTTGCAGTTCGTCTCAAGGACATGTTTGCTGTTTGAGAACACGCACGGACACACGTCACCACGAACACACACTTGGTGAAACCCCCAAACCTCAACCAACCAGAAACCGTACCTCGACCTATTGATAGACTCCTCTGTCTTGAAGAGTTCCAATACAAGAAAGCTCTTTGTCTGGGTTCTCTCTGAAGCCTCCTGCCATATTTGCAACCCTGGATGTCCCAACTAAATCCCACCATCCCTTCGGGAGTTCTCATGAAGGGTAAAACTGCAATTCTCCCTTGAATGTAACTATTCCGCTTATTTGTCCAACTTCAGGGCATTCCATACACACACAGACACACACGTGTCTATATAAATATATAGCTTTGAAGGTGACCTATTTTCAAGCTGCAAAATTCTGTCGCTATCAGAGGGTTTTGCCAGCCAGGAAAGGATACGACCCGGCGAGGTGCAGAGCAAACTGCAGCGTCTGCGTTATTGAGGGGCTGAGCGCGCCAGGTCCGCAGGTGTTCAAACTACCCAGGAACCATTTGGCCCGCTGGTGTGGAAAACATGGGTTTAGAGACTGAAATCAGTCGGCAAGAAAAAGGTGTTTAACCAACTAGCGACTGCAGGACAAAGCAAAAGAGGCAAGGCTTTCCTTTACATTTCTTTTTATTGTTTTTGTTATTTTTCCCCTCCCGGCACCTGCAATCCCGCTCCCCCGACATCCTCGGGAACTGCTGGCGGTGGAGGAATTTATTAGCTAGAAAATTCCCGAAGCATCTGTAGGAAATATTACTCACAGTTGGAAGGGTTCAGACAGAAAAGGACTCGCAGGAGGGAAAGGGTCAAAAATTCAGGTGCTGAGGCCAGACTGACCCTCTGACTGGAGAGACCATGGATATAACACGACACAGAATATTTTAGAATATTTTCCAGGTGCAGCTTTGCCAAGGCACCCACAGACCGGCATCGCTGGGGAAGGAGGGCAGGAGAAAACAGGCCGGGGGTCTTGTTCCTTTCCAGTGACCTGTCTGAAAACTGTGGACAAAATTGGGGGAATCATGCCCAAAGGATGATTTCCACCATATTTCCGTGCCGGACTGGGTTTAGGGGGAGAGCAGAATTATTCTCCAGCAGAGACTGAAGCCCAGTATCAGCCCTCAACGGGGTCACACCTCCAACTGGGTGTCCAGAGAACATGCAAGTACCAGGCAGGGGTTCTTCCCTGAACATACAGGACCTGCCTGACCCACCTGGGAGGTACCAGGACCATTCAAGCCCCGTGTGCTCTGTCTCCCTCCCCAATTACCAGCAGCTAAAAATAAAGCAAGTCGCTCTCCTGAGCTCGAAGTCACAGCCACCGTGCAAAGCTGCGCTCAGCTACCTCTTTCTGCCCTTGCAAGTCTATTATTATCAAGCAGAGAGAGAAATAGTATCGTAAATATCTCTCTGAATATGCAGAGGCATCTAAAAAAAAAAAATCTCTTTTCTCTCCCTGTTCCTTCAGTTCCAACTCACTGCTAAATATACACCCAGAAGTACAGGACGAAAGCGTATAAAATTGCCTCACTGACTCTGAACTCAAAATCCAATTTCTAAAGGAATTTAGGACCTGACAGCCAAAGATATGTGGGTACCTGAAGATGCGGTTAAGAGTATTCTGAAATATTCAGACATGGTCAAGTCCTATAATCCATTGATTTAAAAAGACTTCAGGCTCCTGAATCACCTTCGAGAACGGAAAGTCTGTTTCTGCATTATTTAGACATTGCAAAATATGGCCATATATTTTTCCTCACATTTCCTACTTTGCAGAAACCAAATTATTTTCTTTCCCCTAAATATATATTTATAAATACACATGCACACACTGTAGTTCTGCACTAATTGGTATTTGCAGTGTAAGCACTGGCCTTTCCTTCCTTTTCGTCAATGAAAGTAAACATGATCAAAGCCTGCCAGTATTTAATGATGAAAATGTACCGTGTCTCTGCAGTCTTAATGTCATTGGAATGAACTTGAAGATAGGTTTGCAACAAAAATAATTTAAAAAGGATTTAATAACAAATTCAGGGGAAAAAAAAAGCCATATTTAGCTTTTCTTTCCTTAGCATTTTTATTTTGTCTAAGGGAAACAAGGAATAAACAAAGATGCTTTAAAATGACCAAGTGCGGGGCAAAATAAATGCATAGAGATTTTATCCAGCACTTCTAAGGGTCTTGGAAGTGCTACGACTACACTGTAGTTCCTTTGTGACGGCTCTGTACACATTTATACAAAAGAAAGATGAAAGGGGGAGAGGGTGGTTGATAGGGGCTGTGAGGAGCTGGAGGAATGAGATGGCAAAGGGTCAGGTTACAGACAATGTAAGCGAAAATGCATCAAAGGGTGCGGAGCAAAGGACTAGATCAAAGTCTAAGAAGCCAAGTACAAGAATAAAAGAGTGATAATTGTAGGCAGCGAGAAAAAGCCCTGGAATAGAAATGTGATAATGGTATGACCTCATGACTCAGACTTTTTTTTTCCCCCCCAAGACACCAGTTTCCTCGCACGGGGCCAGGGGCTGGGGAGGGCAGGGGGTGTGTGGCAGGAGGGAGTGGGGAGGGGGAGCAGGGAGAGGAGCCCTGGGGTTGATAACCCTCCTGGGCTCTAGGGAAAATTTCACTTTGCCTTTTTGCAATGCGTTTCATCCTTAAATTTTCCATAGGATCACGGAGCTGTCCTCAGGCACTGGTATGAAACGGGGAGTGTAAAGCTGGAGAGGGAAAACTGGAGGTCAGGTCCTGCTCTCCTGCAGCCCAGGAGAACATAGAAGACACCAGTGGGAGTGGGTTCATCTTAAAGTCACAATTGGCCCCTATTTTGGAGAAAGTATTGAGCACCATTCCTTTCTGTTCTGTGGCTGAGACATCATGGCTGGGAAAACTGTCATCACCCAGAGAGCTCCTAAATCATACTCATCTTCAGCTGTAGGCTTGTTCTGAGGAGGACACTTGCATTAGATACTCACTTCAATAGGAACCAAATGCATTTTACTGCCAAGAAGAAACTTCCCCCTTGTATCTAACAAGGTCCCTCAGTCCTCGCTGTTGTACAGCATGGAGAGCAGGTCCCTACACCCCCAAAATAGTTTGGCAGACCAGGGGATCTCTAACCTTTGCTGGACTGATGATGCAGAGTCTCCTCAGCTCTCCCCATGCCCCAGCAGGAGTCAATGGCATCACTTCAGCTACTGCATCAAGGGTAGGGTTTGTTCCATGATCCCTGAAAGGACATATTTCCCCATTCACCTGGGGTTTAGTTGGAGGCTGGGTGATGGCCTTCATCCTCCGTCACGGCCAGCCCACACTGATACATTTCCTGGTCTCTTCGAAGGCTGAGGCCAAGGCTGCCCAGGGTGAAAGCTCCACTTGTGAACTCGTTGCTGCACTTTGCTCCACGTTTGATTTGCAGGAGTGGGTCACAAATGAGGACAGTCACCACAGGCAGGTCTCCTTCCACTGACCACGGGGCTAAACTGGTGCCAAGATCCTACCCTGCTCCAGCAGCTTTGGAAACAGTAAAGACATGCCAGAGAGAGAGAAAATAGCAACTTCTCTGTCCCCTCCTGCAGCAACGCAGACACTTGTATCTGTTTTACCTGGAAGGCAAAGGAGACACCACTCTCTTGCCCCCTCCAGCCCCTCTGTTTGCAGGCTGCCTGCCCTTCTCCAGCGAAGCCTCAGGACATCTGTCTTCTCTTAAGGGGGTGAGCAAATCAAAGTAAACCTCTCACTGGTCTCTCAGAGCTCCATTTGGGCACCATTTATCTCTTCAGCTCCTTCCTTTCAATGCAGCCCACTCAGAGTCAATTTGGGCAATATATTTGTTTATTTTTCTGACTTACTGATTGAGCTCAATCTCAGGACAATGTTATGGGACAGGGGGATCTGTCAGAGGGTCCCGGATTAGTGGAATTCGAAGAAGCAAAAAATCTTCAGGAAATTCAGTGAACGTTAAAGCCTTTCCTTGCTGGGCCCCAGCTCCATATTCAAGTCTTTTGTCCTTGAAAAAATAAGTTATTGAGATGTGAAAGAGTAAGACAGCTCCTTCTCTGCCTCACTGAACTATCTCTAAGCCCGACTTACCCCATCTTTGCGGAGCTTCCCCAGTGAGTGCTCAGGCAGCTATGGGGCTCTCATTGAAATGTCTGCATCTGGCTCATAGACATGTCTAACCAGAATTATTCTTGAATGTGTTGAACTATCCTTTAGTTTATACCTGAGTGAAACATCTTAGGAGACACACTCCAGACAAAGATTTCCAATTTCTCCATGTTTGAGTCAAAAACTAACTCCTCTGGGCTGGATTCTTGAGAGACACCGAAGGCAATTAACACATTGACTGAGTTGGATGAGAGAGGTCCTTGCTTTCCAAAGTAATTTTATTTCTCAGTGTATTCCATTTCTTGCATTTTCAGCCTCCATAGAACACAAAATCTGTGTGATGCATCTCTGACGTGCTGTTCTTGAACTCAGACGCCAAACAATATTTCCAATGTTTAGAGGTCCCTCTACATTGTCCCAAGGAGCTGGGCTGGCAGAGCTACTGGAGGAAACTCTCAGGCATTTTGAGGACATGGGAGGGTGTGGGAGAACAGGCAGCAGTGTGACAGTTTCAGGTTCAATGTGTTTGTCACAAAGCGTGTGAGAAATTTGACAGGAGGGTGAAAATTCTCAGTGTTGCATCTTCCCTGGTTCCCTACAGGCTTTGGCATTCGGGTCCATGGCTGATGCTCCCGAAGAGCAGGTCATATTTGGAGCCTGGTTTTGCCGTTGTCTGGCCCCAGCACACCTGTGGGGCAGCAGCACCAGGTTTTTGGCCAGAACTCCAGTGGGCCAGAGCTGCTGATTAGTGGTCATGGCTGAATGCCAGGCTCCCTTGCAGATATGCTGACGCTGACATGGACCAGAGGTGGCTGTGAAGTGCGTGCCATGTGCTGCTCTCTGCCCTCTCTAAACCCTCCTGCCCTGTGTTGATAAAACAGCTCCAGAAACTTTGCCAGGGCTGATCATGGTTCAGTTGTGTCGGGCCTGGTACAACTGATGTGAGTCATGGAAGATAAAGAGAGTAAACATATAGGAACTTTTGCCTTAAACTTGCTTAATCCTGTCAACTGTTCAAAACTTAGCACAGAGAAGCTGCAATCACAAGGTCTAAAACATCTTGCAAAGCTTGAAAGAGACCACTCTTCTGTCCACTCTTGGGTAGCCACATTGGCGTCACCAAGACCCAGAGCCACCAAAGACTCATCCTGTTGTGCACTGAGCCACCAATGGTCCCCCTCTGAAGCCTTGGGACCATGCAGGAGTCTGGAGGAACCTACATGGAGGGTAGAAGGAAGCATGTGGTCTGCACAATGACATGGAAATTGGATTGCACATTGATGGAGAACCAGCCAGCAGGAAGAACAGAGTAAAACCTATTTACATTAATTTTGGTTTAGATGAATTTATGCTGTGAATTCTGACCTTTATAGATGTATTAGAAAAACAAAATTTCATAACCAATGGTCTTCCTAAAACATTATCTTGATAATGTGTACGTGCCGATTCCCAGACGCGAAGGGTGTGGAAGGATTAAGGAACAGTGGTTCAGGGATATTTATAGAAATCTGAAGGTACGAATGAGAAGCTCGTCTGAAAGGTTGCATTTTACCAGGCAATTGCTTGTTTTCAGACACCTGTAGAGGCCCTGCACCCAAAATTGATGTCATACAGTATCTTGTGGTTGTCTACACCGGAAATGTGGGTAAAAGCAACTTCCCTAAAACCAGTTCCTGTTTTTCTTTTCCATTTCCATTCTTCTTATGTTTCTGCAAAACTTGTGACTTGCAATGACTCACATCTTGATGAAATGGCAAATTTTGACAGGAATTTTCCAGAATGCTGTTAATTTCAGTATTGGTTGGTTTGGATTTGACCGTATCAATTACTTTCCAAAATATCAATAGCTATCAATCCCTGACCCTGGGAGACAATAGAGGAGCACAGGATGACCCAGCAGCCACCCTGCAACTGCCACCCTACATCTGGCCAGGGGACATAACACACAAAGACATTGACACTCCTCGTTACTCAAAAAGATGAAGCAAGCACGACTCACAGCTGTAAGAGTGGGGTCAAAAGGACAAAGAAGCCTTATGTTCTTTCACACAAGAGCCGTGGGCTTTCTGAAGAAGTGGAAGGTGAAGATTCCTCTGACCTAAACCAGCCTGGACAGTTTCCTCAACCAGGAAGCCCCTATATTTTATTGTATCCCACAGTATTGACATGAATCTGGAAAATTTTTACTCCTTTTTACCTAGTTGTTTTCCCATTGACACATTTTGCCTTGTATAAGAAATTGTAAGAGATATCTTAAATGTTTCTTACTGGAGGGTGCAAAGGGAGGAGAGCAGTCAGCAATGGGTGTTGGGTGAGCACAGGAGTGTGAAACGTTTGTAAGATCTTCCAGAAGCACCAAAGAGAAAAAAATTCTTATACATAAATCACATCAAATGTTCTTTCTTTCAAGGGTAATCACAAAAAAAGTTCTAATTTGGTCCTTGTAGGTTCACTAAGCAAGAGTTCTATACTCATCAGGTAGTTTGGCCAAAGTCTTCAACGAAATCTCTGTCATAAGAAAATTGTCAGGTAGCTACGATCAATCCAGAAAGTCAGATAAGACAACGACAGGGAAAGTGTCCTTGACTGGAGTGGAGCTGGAGGGACAAACATCCCCTTAAATTCCTGTTTGTCAAAGTTGACCCTTTTTTCAGTATAATTTCAGTGGTTTAAGTAATGCTACGATATGATATTCCTTCAGTGTCTTTGTTCATTTGGATTATTTGACCTCAGTGAGAAAGAACCATTTTACCCGGATTTGGTCCGCTCAGCACCAAGATTTAAGGTGCATACGGTTTCGTCCCAGGCATCTTGTCATTCCCACACAGCTTTTGGGCAGCCCAGCAATAAACATTTTATCTAGCAAGGCTCACAGAATATCTACTTCCCATTGCTCAAAATATTCTAGCCCCTCTTAAAAGAAGACATTTAGTTCAAGTGCCAAAAAGCAACAAAAATTGCCATCTCCCCTGTGATGCCAGTGGGTTAGAGATAATTCAGGGTGATGTTGGGAAAGTTGGTAACAAAATCAGGGGAGACTCAGACATCTTCTGCCTGATGCTCTAACCCTGTTGACCTCTCAGTTAAAGAATGTTAATGCTCCCTTTAAATAAAGCTAACATTTCTTTTTAATTCTTATAGTTAGACAA
>JAOXNO010000070.1:1435146-1447621 GCA_028565335.1 Limnodromus scolopaceus
AGGGACACCTCCCACCACACCAGGTTGCTCAAAGCCCCCTCCAACCTGGCCTTGAATCCCTCCAGGGATGGGGCAGCTACAGCTTCTCTGGGCAACCTGGGCCAGGCTCTCACCACCCTCACACCAAAGAATTTCTTTCTGGTATCTAATCTAAATCTCCCTTCTTTCAATTTAAAACCATTACCCCTTGTCCTATCGCTACATTCCCTAATAAAGAGTCCCTTTTGCTCTTGTTTTAGGGTCTTCTCTCTCCCTGCACACTCCCCTTTGCACCTAAGCATCCCCTTCAGCTAGGAACACCCCCACAGTGAGGAGATTCCCACTGGGAAACAGCAATCATACACTTTGCAGACTGATTCAAGCTATTCTTCACCTCCTCTTCTCCTTTCTCCCTTTACGTTCCCATTTTGGGGAGATTAATTGCCTTGCAAGTTTCTTTGCTTTCTCAAGCCAAGAATGAATCTCTCCCACTCAGGCCGCGTTAATGGCTCATCCTTGTGACACTGAATTTTAAACCTTGGCTCGGTCCAAGGTTACAATTTCTACCATTTTGCAAAACGATAAAAAGCACAAATTCCATAATGGCTTGTGACTAGGAGTTAAGTTCAATATAGCTGGCAGCTTCTCTTAGGCAGGTCTGCAGCAGGACTGACCTCATTGACTGAATGAATCACTTGTCCCCCAGGGGCAGGAATGTTTCTTCCAGGACAGGATTGAAGCTGCTTTCTTACAAAAGCCCTATCAAGTCCCAAGCAGGGAGCTGGAAGCTGCCTGAGCCACACACCTGCCTTGTAGATAGTTCCTAGGCCTGCCAGGCATTTACCATTCAAAAATATACATTCTTCATCAACTTGAGCTGAACTTTGGCAAAGGGTGGAGGGGGGGAGAAAGGAGAGGAAAGCAGGGGGAGCGGATTCCAGGGGTTCAACTGGAAGTTTTTGTTCAACCCTTGGCAGAAATAAATATCTAAGTCTGCCCATTTTGCACATTTGTTAAATGTGCCAGGGCTCCAATTGTCACCCCATACCAGATTTCCAATGATTGGTTTCAAAAATAATTGGTTTCTCACTGACAAGATTATGCCAGCAGCTTCAAGCAGAAGGAGTCAGAAGTAGCCTGGAGGGAGAAAAGTGTGAAATGGACCAATCTGGTCCCAAAAGCAGGTACTGTCCATCCTGCCCCAAACAGTTCTGTAGGTGTCCCAGAAGAGAACCTCTTTGCCCATCACATCAGGTCAGAGACTGAGCCGAACATTTAGACTTGGCAGCAAAGCAAACGTGCGTGCAAGCCCAGCATATTCTGACTTTTACTGGTCCCAGTTACACTCCAAAGTTGGGTTGTGGCACACTCCGTGAACTGGCAGTGGACACATCAGACCAGACACGTGGTGGGGCCCTTGGTCTGTGCTGATCACCAGGATTTCACTGGGGCATAAGCACGGAAAGATGAGAGCTCGGGAGAGCTCGATACATCCCGGCTCTTCAGCCTATTTTCAATTCCAGACATGGGAAGGAATTCTTCACAGGCTTCTAGCTAGGCATGGGCTCTATTTAGATATTTATGTCTTGATTATGCGGAATAAAGGCATAAATAAGAGTCACCTATTCCTCTGGCTATGGCTCAGAGATGCTGCATCCAAGACTGAAATATTTTTGCGTGCCTGATCCATACCTCCCATGTGCTAAGAAGCCTTTAAGCTCTTTTTAGCTGATGAGACATGAGCAGGTGGTCCAATTGTGAACAAAATGTCAGAATCCCTTCCCAGGTACAAAACCCCACTTAGAGAGACAGTCGAGCTATGCTGATAAACGTCAACTAGCCCCAGGCACCACCAACCCCCAAATCTCTGCTTTCAGTGCTAACATTAACTCTAATTATGTTCATCCTAAATCTGCTTCCAGTCTGTTTTCATTACCTTCATTCACGTTACTTTACCATCACTTGTCCCTGCTTGCTGGTCTGATCTATGACCAGATCCATTAGCCCATCTGATGCAGTGGATTTATCTTCCTCATCGGTTTCCAAGTGGCACTTCTCTTCTCCTTGGCCTGCAATGTAGATGGTACACTTCTGATGCAAATTTCTTATACTGGAAAACAGCTCCACGGCTGGTTTCAGGGTATTACTGAAATGTTCCTCTTTCACTGAGGTCAGCGATGAGAATAAATGTAAACCCTGATATGTCATTAGAGGGAAGCTGTCCTTTACACCACACAAATAGTGTGCATGTTAGACAAGGCATGTAAATAAGGTACCTTTGTTGGACTTCCAGGAGCTCTGGTGGCTTAGAGCTCTGCATAAAAGCAAGTTTGTTTTTACCAAGATGCTCGTTCTCCAGCAAACGGATCTTTCTAACACCTGGAGAGAACAGTGATGGAAACATACCTGGGACATGGCAGCTCCGCTCCCTGCAGGACAGTCACATACAGAGCTGTGGGACAGCAAAAACCTTTTCTGATTTCCCAGTTTCAGTTGTCCCGTGCTGGACAGTAGTGCTGTCACAGGTCACATCAGAGAACGTCGCATCCCAAAAGCCTGGATTTTCGGATGCACTGAGCACCCAAGGCTCCCACCCATCACAGTGGGTTCTGTAGGACCTCTGTGTTTCTGAACATGTAACAACATTTACAGTTTAGATCAACATTTTATAGCTGCATGAATAAAGAACCTGAAGATTATCTCAGTATTTCTGGAAGGGGTCTAGGTACCCTGAGAGCAGACAGAAGGCCAATGTTGTCCCCAGGATAAGTGCCCTGGTCCTGGTGTAGCTGCCAAAAGGACATATCTAGACCAGAGAAACACACTCCCTCTTCAGAGAGTTGTAAAGTTCTGCAAATGATTGTAATAAGTTGTGGGACCTTGCATGGAAGGTGCTACTGAGCAGTAGATCATTATCTCTGGGTGTATTTTATAGGCATTTCTACTGTACTCGTGAAGAAGATAAGGAAAATGATATTTTGAACACATTCTCAAATGTATGTGTCATTTCTGTGTGCTCTCACACAGTTGGCAAGACAGACAGATTCTCAAAGGATACTTAATGAGGTGTTACTATCCCAACAAAACATGCAAGTTTGTTTACTGAATTTGTATGTAGAGTATTTACTGATACATGATAATTCTCAAGCATTTTTATATTCAATAAATGCATTTCTAGTATTTACCATTTGCTCTCAACCTTTGAGTTATTTGGCCCCTATTCAAGCCATTCAGAAAGACCAAGGATTAGCCACTCTTCACAAGGGTTTCTTTTCTTCCATTTCTCAACTTGGATACTGTCATTTAAGCAAGATATTCCCACACCCTTTCAGCAGAAAGGCTCCTACCCACAGTACTGGGCAATGAGACAGGCTTTCACCGAGTTCTTTGCTTTATAAAATCAGTGGAAGGATTACCAGCATCACTGGGAAAAGCATATTTGAACTGACAAAGCAGAAAAGAGGAAAGTTCCTGAAGAACTAGAGAACTCTCAGTAACTCCCTTCCTTTGCATGAGAACAGAAATTAAATCAAGGCTCTTCTAGATCCATGCAACTGAAAGAAAAGGCAAAAGAGTTGTGCTCCAGGTATCTTGGAGAATAGTAATTCCTAAAATTTCTAGTGAGGAATTGAATTACTGCAAAACTCCCTTTTGAGCATGATGTAGTAAGATGAAGAGTGTCTCTCCTGGAACAAACACAGGTGACCACCTCCCTTACAACCAAGGACATGAGACACCATCCATGAGAGAAGCAATTATTTGGAGGGGTGTATAATAATACAAACACTGTGTATGATTCAAACGGCCTATCAGCATGCCAAGGCTGCTTCTTCAGTGTTTGAACCCTCTACAGAGATTAACATCCTTTGGATGTTGGAGCAGCAGGTCAAGTAACTACTGTATTTTAACTCCATTTATTTGTGGTATGTATTGCCTATCCATTTAAACTATGGGGACTGGGGTTTGATTTTTTTTAGACTTTTCTATAGAAATAGGAGCATGTCCTTCATTAATGCTAAATCAAGTCAATGCTTGCTGGGATAAGGGAGGCAACCATTTAGGAGAAAGAAGTCTTTTAAATTCCTGCCTTCTTCAGTCACTTTCTGAGTTTCACACAAGCGTTGTCCTCCTGCTGTTTTACTGTTTCACACTTGGGCAAGAAGTGAATGTAAGAAATATGTCCCGGACCCAACCCTGAGCGGCTGCACGTTGCCACCGAGGCGCGGAGTCCCCCGTTCTGTGAAGCTTAGTGCTTTCCTGGGTTGGACCCTCAGAAAGTCAGCGAAGAGAAGTGTCGTTCGGGGTTACTTTTGTGAGAGGATTAATGCCTCAATCAAATGACTTTGCTCGGAAGAGAAATTAGCAGATGCTGTGGCGTTTCAAGTGTCCTTCAAAACACCAGTAAAAATTCTTTATGCTCGCAAAGATCAGATACGTGTGTGACGGTCCCCATTCAACCTGTGTTTGCAGTTTGCATATTTCTGTGTAAATGTGTGTCTTACAATTAGCTTGAGGATGTGCTTACAGTTGCTTTTACAAGTCCTCATTCTTGACAGTTTTACGGATGTTTGCACTAAGTAGCTTTTAGTGGCACACTGGTGAAACTAGGCACCTTGTTTTCCTTTCTTAAAGGCCCTTGGTTCTAATACCTACAAAGACTAATCCATTTGCCTCAGCTAATCCAGTCTAAAAGTACCCCAGCGCACTTGAAAGGATGTCCTGTGAGCAAAACATCTCACCTTGAGAATGGGGAAAAACTTGTTTTGGAGGTTGCTTCCCTCTGAAGCAGCAACTCCAATTGGCTAATCTATTTAGCAAAATTAATTAGAGGGCCGTGGATTGAGTTTCATGGCAGACTAAAGCCCAGCTTTCTCAAAGAAAGGAATTCATTGTTGAACCTTTGATGGTCTAAAGGAGGAGAGGTGCATTCATATGTTTTGGGTAACTCCCTCATCATTACTAAGATAAAATAAAAAGGCTTTAAGGTCTCTTTCACCAATCGCCCCACAAGTTGGCAATTATATAGGATTACTAGTATCCCATAGACCTGAGCTACCATCAGCTATTTTATTCACTTGTGTAATGCATTTTATGGTAATAACAAAAGAGCCCTTCAGGCTATTTTGTGGTCCATACAGATTTTGAAGGAGGGGGAGCTCTTATTTTTGTTTGTGTTTTGAGTGGGGGTGACGGGCAAAAGGGGGTTTGTTCTGCCAAGAGATTAGCGTGAAAGAATGAAATGAAATGTTTCGGTCTTGTTCAGTTCTAGTCTAATCAAGCCTACTCTCAAATTAATGAGCTCTTACCGGGGGGAACATCTCTCGATGCTGGAAGGCAGCAGTAAAGCTATGCACTTCTATTTCGAAAAAATGTAAAGCAATATCCTTTTTGGCTTCAGATAAAACAGCGAAAGAAGCATTTTTCATCTTTTAAGGTTTGATTTAATGCTACACTGACTTGCTGGGTTTGTGTTTATTGGAGGCATTTTTCTAGAGAGCTGAACAAATTGCCAATAATTTGAGGGTTAGTATTCTGGTCTATTTTGGCTCATGGTGAATGAATAGTGTAGGACAAGGAAGTCTAGAGAGGGTAAATAAATTCCAGTTATTTTCTGAAAGGGACTTCCTAAACCCTCTTCAGATCATACCAATCCTCCTTAAGTGCCATCTTCTAATAGCCCTTCCTTGCTCTCTCCCAAAGTTGTTCTGCGCTGCTCTGGCCAGCTACGGGAGAGTCATTCCACCTGGAGGGATGGTTCTTCCATGAAGCGAGAAAACTTCTCTTAAAATGTCCCATGTACAAATGGCTCCCAAGACCACAGTCTGAGGGGCTGCCCCCAGGCTGGGTTAAAGCCCAGGCACAAGTTTGCAGAGCCTGGGGACAGGAGATCCTGGTGTCGGGGAATGATACCGCATGGGAGAGGTTTCTGGGGGCTGACAGATTCAGGTCACCTTCAGGTATTCCACACTGCTTGGAGCAAAATCCAAACCTTTTCTGTAATAACACCTGCACACAATTTTATACGAGCAAAGGCTAAGGCTGGCAGATCTCACACTTGCACAGTAGGAAATGCCCATTGAAGTCTCCTGTGCAATTGTTGTTTGCCCTTTTGCTTGCCCATTATAGCACTTTTATGAATTATGGCAACACGTGCTATTTTTCTCATTTTATTTAACACAAAGGGTGGCTGGGATCACTGAATCTCTCTGTGGTTTGTATTCTCTTGTAACCTCATAATTTCAACAGTATTTTCAGGTCTTATCTACTGTTCTCTATACCCAAGCATTGTACTGAACCAGGGTGCGTTCACACATTCTTTGAGTTTCCAATTATATTGCTACTATAGTTTGAGAATATTCTACTAGCATCAGTTAATCTTTACAACATCTCTGTGAGATAAGACCCAGAAGGATTAAGCCCAAACTTGTCACGTTTTCTAATGTGAGTCATATAGGGGCTGACTAGAAAAATGTTCTGCACCTTGATAGGATAAAAGTAGAAAAGCACAAATACAAACCTCATTGTTCCAGATCTAGGTGAGATCTTTATTTATTTTTTAACAGACTGGATCTCAGGAAAGGAGGAATTCAGCATGAGTGAGGTTATGTGGAAAGTTTCCTCTAAGTTATTTATCCAGCATCACTTTGGAGCTCCCTGACGGACTCCAGGAGAAAAACAATGACTCTGGTCAGGCATTCAGGTCTCTCAACCTCACCATCATCTGTGTTCTTCACCAAGGTCCCTGCCTCATTCACTGTCTGCATTCCAGCTCCTGGGATGTGTGAGGCAACGGCCTGGCTAGAAACAGCCTCCTTCAGCACAAATCATGATTCATTTCCTCAATATCATTCTCAAATAGTGCTAGAGGCCAAAATGCCAGACACTACAATTCACTTCTTCTAACATTTGCTAACAAAATGCCCTTGGATTACTTTTTTAAGAATAAAACAAGACAATAACAGGGCTTCCCACAGGTAGAAACCTACTGAGTTTCACCCACCCAACCAGCAAGACTGGACTTTGAGAGAAACAAGGTGTACCTCTACCTTTCGAGCTAGGAGAGGAACTGATACCAGTATTTATGCAGCATTTTCCTCTGTGGGCAAGCCCTGATGGGGCATGAGGCAAATGAGTTGCCAGACAGTCTGCAAAGTGGCAGAGAGAAGTGGGAAAACTGGCTAAATTTGGAAAGGGATATAACAGCATCCCAAAGGCCTGTTTACCAGTCTGATCTTTACTCCTCTGCTGCTGCTGCATCCCAGCCCGCCTCTACATCCTCCCAGGTACCCACCAGTGTCTTCATTTTGTCTTCGGTGCCGTAGGGTGAGTTGAGAGAGTGAGAGAAAGACTCCTTGTTCCTTACACCATATTGAATGGTCTTCATCAGCCTCAACGAGCACTTGCAAAGCCATGGTCTGACTGTTGAAGCCACTGTCTTCAAGATCAGCGTGGTGTCCTCAAGAGTTTCAGAGCTTAAAAGTGCAGGCAGCAATGCTCAATGATCTCGAAAGTCCTCCTTCGAAAAGCCATGTCCTGGTCCCCAGGTGAGTTCCCCAGCTCATTTTCAAGCTCCTACTCCAAAGCAAAATAGCACTGCAAGCGTCTGGATGAAATATCCACAAAAAGTGTTTTAAAGCTGTTCAAATTATTTTTTTCCTCATGTTTCATCCCTTCAAAATGATGGAGCTATTTTTGCTAGAACATTCCCCAAAATATGCAGGCAGAGGAATACACCCAGCATGGAAAATTCCAGTAGAGACCATTACAAGGCCTCATTACCCACTCCTTGTGATTTTGCCAGGCACTAACAGGAAGAGAGCGGCTGCTGTAGCGATAGCTGCTGGTGTCAGCCCCGTGTGGAACAACACCAGGAGCTGATGTTGTTGAGTTATTTCTGCAAGGGCTCAGAAAACACAACTTCTTCTTTGTAAACACTAACGTGCCAGGCCACAGTTCTATTTTAAATAAGTGACTTTACACTTATAATGAGCTGTAAAGATGGAATGAAACGAGGAAATCTGTAGGACAAAGTCCTGAAGGTTTGTTTGCCCAGAAAGGATTGCTGTGCTCCTGAATCCTAGCTTCCTCCTGATCAAGGTCAACAAACTAGAGCCTTAAAGCTCCAGGTGAGATGTCTTCATCGTGGGCTGCAGAGCAGGGACTGCTTGCAGGCAAGGCATGCCAGCGCGAACGTGGATTTAAGTTTATAAAATGTAAATAGGAGCAAAGCAAGACAGATCCAGTGTCAGAAAGGGCTGGGAAGAGGAATCAGTGCAGCCTATCCGCAGGCCAACATGAAGGTGCAAACTTTTCTGGGATGTGGCAAAATCAAAACCAAATTGTCTTTCAGCTACAAGACTTGCCAAATTGCAGCAAGTGCTCTTTTCAAATAAAACCTCCCTTTATTTATCTACTTCAGCCACATAAGCTTTTAATTAGACTGTGTGCGTAGCTTCATAGACAGCTCCCTGAAAGCTGGAAAACTCCAAGAAAGCTTTTCCAAAGTGAAAGCCATATCAAGTTGCCCTTGTTCACAGCATGCTCTTTTCTGGAGAAAGAAGCAAAATCAAGAGTTGAAAGCAGATGACAAACACCAACACACCTGAAATGGCTTAAGGGCTTATTATCATTGCCATTATTATTATTGTTATTCCTATATCTCGCAGCAGTCGAATGCATTTCAGCTCAGAGACTCCAAAGTCCAAAAAAGAAAATCCAGCTGGAAGTACTGTCAGCTCTTTCTCCTTATCTACCTTCTCACCTTCTCCTCAGATGCCATCTCACACGTTTTCGTGCTTGCTTTCACAACCAATGTGAACCATTCATACACAACTGTGTCACTCAGACGAGCAAAACATCTCTGGCTCAGCTCGCCCTGCAGCCGTGTTACGGGGCTGTCTATCACTCCACATATTGGCAGTGATGCGTGGACTACCACGGGTCTGTTTCTGATCATATCTTCCAGCTACACTGCAGATGAGAACTCCTAATATGGGGCTATCAGCAGACAAATTGCTTAAGCCTGACAATGCCACATGAAGAAGTGTAAACAACTGGAATCTGCTCCATTTAAGCCACGCACAATGCTCGCGTTGTGTGCCCAAAAACAACAACGGGAAGGATCGTTTCTGGATTTTTAAGCCGGCCTGTTGCCAAAGCAGAATGGGAAAGCACACAAAAAAGGGAATGTTTTAATGCATCCACTGACACCACTTCAAACTGGAGCAGGATCACAGAAAACTCCAGCACTTGGAAAAATCAAATGCTTTGCCCTTGAAATTCTCCCTGTGAAGTAGTTTTGGGAAGACTGGGAGGACTGAGAACAAGCAGTAAACAGAAAAACATGTCAAGGTCTGGGTTTATTGGCACGAACAAATGGAGGTGCAGCTGGAAAACTGGCCATCCCATGAACCTTACCCTTCCTCCAGCCACCACAGCTCGGGGGAGCAGAGGGCTGCAGTGCCGATTGATGGTCCTGGCTTCAGAGTCTTTCTTCTTGGCTCTCTCCCCTGTAGCACTGACACATCCCTGGCCATTGTATTTTTGCCAGATTAAATGTGTAGACTTCTCTATTATTTTCCTTCTGTCCCAATTCATCTCAAAACATGGGCAAAGAAGGTTGGCTCGCTCTCAGGTGACAAGCTGTGGAGCTTCATCCTCTCCCCAGTCCAAGTTATCTAGGAGAACACTGGAGGCAGAAGAAGGGGGCATACCTTGAAGGAACCTGCTGAAAGCTGCCAATACCCAGCTCCAAGGACTGAGAACTTTACCCCAGGAGGAAAAGTCATATCTTCGATGCATATTTTTACTTTTATAAAATTTAGAAAGTCTTGTGGATGCATCTCTCATCAGGGAGGTTGCTTGCTGATAGGTGGTACACACAATTTTCACACAGCAAACCTGAAGGGAAAGCACATTGAAGTCCAGAGAAGGAAACGCATCAATGTGTTCTTCGAAATTTCAGCCACCAGGTCTTGAATCTGGAAGAGGAAAACTTCCCATAAAATCCGAACTGCGGCATTTGAAACAAAACAAAGCAGGTGAAGTTAGAAGCCAAAAGACTGCAGGACTCGGGGAAATGAATGGGTTGCTTGATGCATCAACACATTGTTTTCTTTTGGGGGATCCTTTTCACTGCTGATAATTTTGCTCCTGAACAAAATGAAGCAGGGAATTGAAATTTCATTGCACAGAGATTTGAGGGTTCCAGCAATTATATCATTCCCTTTCAGAGAAAAATTTATTTTCTTTAACATGGAAAACTTTTGCTTTGATAGAAATTAAAAGTTGTGTTCCACCCATGGCTTTTTTCTAATTTAAAGTAATATATAATGTAGTATCGATTTTTAAAAACAAATGACCCAATTTCAAAAGAAAATAATATATCTGTGGGGTTTTTTCAAGTATGGAGCTAATTTAGGATGTTTCAACATTGTTGGAACTTTTTCATCACTTTTTTTGAAATGAAATTTCCCCAAAAGCAACATGAGCTCACAAATTGCTTTTTTATTATTATTATTTTAGCGCTACTGCATTTTACTGATGGGAAAAAAAAACCCTTCTCCATCAAAGTTTTTTTCCAACGAATACTACTCCTGAGTCAAGTAGGAGCGTGTCTGAAAACCTTTCAGATGGAAGATTTATTATGTATCATTGGGGGAAAAAAAAGCTATTCAGGGCCAAATTCTGATACAAACTGGTTTGTGCAAATATACTGAGCTTCAGCCAGTGAAAATGAGATCTTTTCAATGTACTTTGCACTCCTAAAACAGAGAAGTGCTCAGTAAAAAGGGTCAGAAATGTTAGCGTGTGTATGTGCATGTGCACACACATATGTGTAGGAACAAAGCCACCCTGTTCCTGCTCCTGGCACTCCAGAAAAGCTTTCTAGATCGTTTCAGAAATATATATGTTCAATGGGATGGCCCAAAGCAATATGATTTTCAGGTATTTTTATTCTTTAATGTTATTTTATTGACTTTCACTGTTTTTATTGACTTTCACTTCTTTAATGTTATTTTTAAAACAGCTTTGTTTTTTGTTTTTCTTTCTTGTGAGAGAGAATTTCGTAATCCTGTGACCAGATGCATCAACTAAATATTGATACCAGTGAGCAAGACCACATTTACCAAGAAAATCAGCACGGAGCTTGCCTGTCACTAAGAGCTTCCCCACAGGACCCTCACTGGATGTTAACAAAATACTCACTTTACGGAATAACGACAATTTGTGGGTTACAGAGATGCCCAAACCAGCCAAAGGGTTAAGGAAGTTGTGGTAGAAGTAACCCCGCGTGTCTCTTGAGCACAATTAATTACCCTCGCTACAACTTTTATTTTTAGGAAGATGGTAAATAGAAAGATCTCTCTGCTGCCAAGCTCCAGAAACCCACTCAGCCCGAAGGTTGTCTGAGAATGTTAGTCTGATAATATGGCTTTACAGACAAAAACATCGTGATGTGTATCAAAATATGGCGAAGGGGTAAGTGCTCTGCCAAAATGAAAGCCAGCCCTAGCAGATGTGAGACACAACAGGCCGGGGTGATTCAGCCCCTTCCTATAAACAAGATGCAATGGAAAGAGGTTGCATAATTAACCCACTGCCCCAGTAAACAATATTTAATATGCCTTCTATTTAAAATTAAGCTGCTGTCAAAGGCAGCGTTTTTATTTCTCGTTTTAATTTTGTTCAAAGCAAATAAAGCCCTGTCTGCGGTATTGCCCTGGGCAACGACATTAACTGTTCCAAATGTGGGGTTTTGCGGCCTGATTTACAATGTTATGGAATGACCAACGTTATGTTGCTGTTTGAGTGACCTGGATACCCCTGAGGAACACCCGGTGCTCCTCTGGAGCAGCCGCGGCTTCACGCTCGGCTTGGGCCACCTGGATCCCGTCAAGTGCTGGCATAAATCACAGCAACCTTCACGTGACAGAGGCTTGTCCGGGCTGAGACTGGGTCAGACCCGCTCCTTCCAGCAAACTAAAGTGAAACTGTAAGAAGTTGTGGCATTATTATTCACTTTGTAGGAGCTCGGAGAGTCGTCCCACCATGCAAGCTAGGGGGAAGCCACAGGCCAGAAGAGTCAAACTTGTCTCCTCTCCTGTGCTTTGGGCTCATCCACACCTGCATCCTAATTTCTTGGGCAAGTTTGGCCTCGAGCACAAGCTTGGCCTGCACTGCAGATGTAATTTTGACACTACCACAGAGGACAAACAATTTGCCTGCTTTCACACCCAGAACGGATGGCGAAGGCAAGGACAGGACGCAGGGTGCTGGAGGAGCCAGTTCTTGGGCTCTGCCCTGGACGCCAGGGCCTGCAGCAAGAACTGAGTTTCCAGATCTGAACTTTTCAGAGGAGCTTGAGTCTAACTGAGGAGGATGATCAGAGGGATGGAACACCTCGCCTACGAGGACAAGCTGAGAGAGCTGGGGTTGTTCAGCCTGGAGAAGAGAAGGCTCCGGGGAGACCTTATAGCGGCCTTTCAATATCTGA